>JAWRVF010001937.1:0-32446 GCA_036785485.1 Physcomitrellopsis africana | reverse complement strand
AATCCCAAAAGAGTGACAGTATGTATGAAATCCACTCTTTAACTTTGAACAAGTATAAATTCTTCACCCTAACTCCAAATCGCCTAAAATTTCCTCTCAAACTATACCCAAAACCCTAAACTTTACAACCCTACCTCTGAAATTGTAAATCCCTTTTTTGAAGTCGCCGAAAACCCTTGTTAAGGTCGCGGGCAGCCTCCTCAAAGCCCATTGGGCATGGTATTCGACCAATAGGGATGAAGTTCCTTATTCCTTGCCTTCATCCGACCATTGCTTGATTTCATTCCTCCCAATTAGCCTCTTACTAGCTTAAATTTTCATCCTTAAGTCCCAACCTTCTCTCAAGGCTTCATACTAAATATTTAGATCTTATAATTTTTAAATACCATAACTAAAATAAGTAAAATAAAATAAAATAAAGTTTCTTCTATCTACCATTTTTAATTTAACTTACTAACCATTCTAACACATATCTAAATCTATAAACATATTAGGCATTTTCAGTGGATTTTTATATATTGTGTTACAAGATGATAACGATTCTCCATGTATAGCTTCAAATAAAATTGTTATTAACCTGATTTGATTGACAAAACCTCAAAATTTAGAGCGTATACCATCGAACTTATCTGGAAGGCTAATTCGAGGCTCCTTTCGTTGTAGAACTAGTGGTTCTTGTCGAATTACAGGCAAAACTATTTCTTCTGGTGCAGAAACTTGAAGTTGATGAATTCTAGATTGTGTTACTCCAAGTGCTCCATTATTATGAAGTCTTGCAAACGCTCCTTCAATCTCCGCAGTTCTTTGCGATAACATAGCAAGGGCATTCATAATGGCGTCCAACTTGGACTCCAAACTTTCAGTCATATTAATCCCTTGATCTCCAGCCATTCTAAAAGAGAGAAATAATTGATTCTACGAAGAAGAAAATATTGGTTTAGAGGAGGGTACTCCGCAATCACTAAAACGTCTAAAATCCTTCAAGAAGAGAGGTAATCCACTCTCTCCACGAAAAATAAGATTCCAATATTGTAATGGGAGAGATATCAGTTTAGAGGAGAGTAATCCGCAACCTCTAAAACACTAGTATACCTTCAAGAAGAGGGGTAATCCACACTCTAACAAGAAAGATTAGCTCTAATATCTGAGATGAGAGCAGTCTCGACAAACTATCACAGACACAGAATATGAAGAGGAAATCTAAACAAGAATTTTAAAGAAAACTGGCAAGAACTAGATTGATCAAATGAGTACAAGAGCAACACCAGAGAGGTGAGCTAGAGCTCCAAGAGATGTGTTGTTGAGACTGAAGAACTCTTCAGCCTCGACTCCTATATATACTTCTAAATAAGAAACTTCTTGAGCGACTTCTAACAACTTAGGAAGCTTTTCAAGCAGCTTCTATGAATTAGGAAGCTTCTCAAGCAACTTTTACTAGCTAGGAAGCTTCTCAAGCAACTTCCACTAACTAAGAAGCTTCTCAAGAAACTTCCACTAACTGCTAATGGAAACTTCTAGAAGGTTCCAGGGACTTGTTTCTAGAATGTTCTAATTTCTAGAAGGTTTTAAGACTATGTCCCTAACACCTAGAGGTTTTAGGGATCCCAATCTATTAGCATTTTAAGTGATATGTTTATGTCCTAGAACTCATAATCTTGCAAAGATTCCAAAAACCTCAAGTTTTTTTTAAATTTTGAGTTATGTGAAAGTTAGGATTTAAGATTTTTAAATCCTAATTTTAATCCTAAAATACGTTTCAATCAAGGATTGGAACCCCATGTACATGTGTTCTTATTCTTCTTGGACAAGTGTCATAAAATCGATATTGGTCTGTATTCCTAATCTTTGTCACTTCTTTCTTCTCTTCCTCCTGCATTACATTGCATTGCATTTCTTACATGTGTCATAACAAATTCTTTGTTATCGCAACAGCTTTTGAATTAGAAAACATATTTGGAAACATTCGCATGAGAATTCCTCTATTGATGTCTACTGTTGTGGATTGTTACATCATAGGCGAGGACCTTGTCCACTCCTCTGTCGATACTAAAAATTCATCACCTATGATTTAGGGTTTAGGTTTAGGATTTAGGATTTTAGAATTTAAGATTTAGGGTTTAGGATTTAGGATTTAGGATTACAAGAGTGTCATAGAGATTTTTGATCTTATTTTTTATAGTATTTTTTTACTTATTTTTTTTTCTTTCAAATTGATTCATGGCATATATGGTTACAAAGACTTCTATAAAGCTTTCAGATTTCAAATTCAAATACTTTGAATTTAAGATTTAGGATTTAGATTAAGATTCTAGGATTTAAATTCAAGATGTTATATTCCTTTGTTTTGTCCTCACCATATCTGAAATCCGTCCATCCAATCTACATCTATCCATCCAATCTACATCCAATCTACATCCATCCATCCAACTCATGGTCTTCCCTTCCTCTACTGTAGCACCGCCGTCGTGTCAATCTGGAATGGCATGAAGTTACAAATAAATATTTCATCCTTTACAAAAATACAAAAAAAAAGAATTAATCTATATACTTAAATTTTAAATATTTTGATGGCAATACTCGTCATTTAGCATCCATGACCCTGTTGGCTCTGGCTTGTTCCGCACCGAATTGCTCGACGAAATTTGAACAAGTTTTTAACAAACATGGTTCAAAGATATAGAGAAAAGAAGAGAACACAATACAATACAAGTTGAAATTACTAACCATGTTAGGAATTGCCGATAGAGCATTCATGCACGGGATATTTGAATGTTGGCTGTATCCGGCATGATATCCGATGCAACCATGCAAGGACAGGCAAAATTATCGGCAGCAACTGTGTTTGTTTGCGCACACGTCAGAGCAGGTGCAGCTGCTGTTGAATGCTGCAAACGTCAGGCGACGTCATCTCCTCAGCAATCGTCTGTTTATATTATTGATTCTTGGCACAGACGAATAGCAAGGCATGCACCGTGGACATTTGGGGATGCACTTAGGATCAGCGCCATCATCGCCATTGGAGTGGTATCCAAGTCGATGCTTGAACTGATCGCGACGATCCAATAGTTAGAAATGCACGAGTCACTGCAGACGTCAATAGCATAGTGGCTGTAGTGACTTGCATCAGAACCTCCTCAACTTCCATCTCCGAATCAGAGGACAAATCCTAGCCGCCTATCAGTCGAGGGGGAGGGAGGAGGAGGGGGGGGGGGGAGAAGATATATCCAATGGGATCTTGAACTCCGATACCTCAAGTCCGCAATCAGGCACCGCCTCGCCCTCTTGCATGACCGCCGTCAGACTTATATCCAAACCTCTGCAACCTCCATCTCCGAATCAAAGGGCCCCCACCTGAGTTGCCACAACACGCAACGACAAACAAAACAGACACAACGATCGTCTAGAGCTGTTTGATGAGACATCGCTTGAGCAGACAGCATGCAATGGAGCGAGCTGTAGAGCAAGGTAGTACGGCCATGGTAGCCGACTACAAGCTCTAGGTGCAAATAGAACGGCAAGCGACGAGCTCTTCGTAACTAGGCCCATGCAAACGCCAAAATAGCCCCGCAATATGCATCGCGATCGCCACATTCTGTCTCCGTGTCCCGCATTCCATTCATATCTGTATTTATACCAATAGGTCACAAAATTCCTCCTTTGTCGGATAGAACAGCGGTGCCTCTTTTAGGCCTAGCCTTGTGGGGTCGTACTCACTATCACCACCAAGCCGCTATATCCATGGCAGCCCCATCCGCTCTTTGCTTTGTCTGCCCCATGCCGCACGCCCAGAGCCCTCCCAATGCCGCCCCCCTATATATCCTCTAATGAGAACCAAATTAGGCACGGCACCCAATTGATGTCCGGTATCCAACTCCTGCTCCTCATCACATCATGCCCCTCAATATAGGTACGAAGTCCATCATAGTTGATTCATATCACGTCGAATCTCAATCCCCCTTGTCTCCTATGGACAATGCTAACAATCTATTGGCCACACTACTATCACTTCATTGTCCCTTCATAAACAATGATGCCTTCGCTACCGTTGCCTTCTTCTATCTCGCCCCGACCAATCGTGCCTAAATCTAGCCCTCGCCCCCCCTAATGCCCAAATCTAGTACCTCGCACGCCCTAGCTATGGAGTCTACCGGATCCTCCAATCTCACTCTCAATGCCATGGACCCCTCCGGAGATGCGTTGCCTACCTATATGTCCATCCGTTGTCCTCATGCGCACCTGTCAATCTATCTCGCCGTCGTCCATAGTATCGTCGAGCACCTAATAACCATCTTTTTGCAAATGCACCTGCTGCTGCAACTATGTCGGCCACAGCCCTCAGTCTGGGCGGCCTCCTCCTCCGTCAAGTGCCTATTATTGTCCACCACCAAAGCCTTCTTTCTCCTTGCCTTCACCTCCCTGATGCCCAAATCTAGCACCTCGCACCTGCCAGCCACCGCGTCCACGAGATCCTTCAATCTCACCTTCTGTAATATAGACCGCTCTGCAGATCCATTGCCTACCTCATCCCCTCCATCCAACGCCTTCATATGCGTCCATCAATCTGTCTTACCGACGTCTATGGTGCCCTCGAGCTCTCATTAACCACCCTCCGCCCAATTGCAGCCCTCATCCACATCACCCCTGTTGTGCTATCATGCGCACTAATTGATAGAGAATCCGAAAGAGGGAGAATCTACTAGTGAACTCTGTATTTTGGTTGCATTATATGTTCGATAAAAGTGGTACCCCGAGTGGTGATTCCTCAGAGGATGAAGTATCGATGTTCATCCGGATGATGAACCTGGCCATCGTCATCGTAACCAAAGAGAACGCCGATCTGACATCACCGAAGTTTAGGGTCACTGAAATTAATTGAAGAACAATTAAATTTCCCTAATAAGCCAATGGGAGATGGAAAAAATCAAATCAAAATGTGATCCCTTCTCAACTTTGTGCTAGGAGTGTAACCAAGAGCTAAGACGAGCTTCACGCAAGTTCTATTTCGGGATGAACAAAGCGACAACAATCGGCAGCTTCGAGAAGGCACATGAGATCATCTTGGAAACAAGGATAGCTGTTATGTTACTTCCCTCATCCATCCAAGAAGTCCTTAGATTTGAAAATGAATTTCGTACCTAAAATCTACATCCTCCGCAAATAAATTGAACTAGTTTCAATACAAAACGAAGCGCTGATGTAGTCAAAATATCACATAAAGTCATCAAGAATGGTTGTAATACATGATACATTTGCGATGCAAATTGACTGTCATGCAAGGGACACAATCACAGTACCAACTTGTACCGTAAGTGATACAATTCATTCAAAAATTGTATATCCTTATAAAATCTTCAGACCTATTTTGAAATCAATGTCTAATCTCCATAGCTTTTTCTATGCATGGAATTAGACACAGTCCATAATAGTAACCTATCTCTCCTTAATGATTAAAGGTGATTCATAATTTTATTTTTTATTAATAGGTGAGTTAAATATGTTTACACATCGTTTGCAAGTGAACAAACATGATCCAAAATTTGATTTTTCTCTAATAGATGAGTTCAATAAGTTTACACACCTATGCAAGCAGTGTGGCTATGTGAACAATCTACAATTTGCCATATTTTTCCAAATTTCTCCATTTGTCCTTTATGTTGACTTCTATGCGTCCTCAAAATTCAACTCCATTATTTTTTAAGATTGTCTTCCAATAGCCTTTTCCATGTTGTTGAACTTGCCTCTTCAAAAGTTGAACCTTCTCCTTAAACCTTGCACTTGTCTTTGTGTTGAACCTGACCCGATCGTAAAAGGAAAATCACCTGGTTGGCTTTTACATTCATAAATGGTTTGTTCAGTATTGCAAGTGAGCATTTTGGAATGAAGGTCATCCTCCTCATGAGGCCGCTTCTCCCCTTGCTCTTTATCCATCAAGCCTCCCTTGGTTGTCATTTTAAAAGGGGATAAATAAGGTTCTAGGGCATGGATGGTTGTGTCGGTGCTACAAATGCCTAATTTGAGGTGAAGGGATTGTAATGGAGAGAGAAAGCGCCCTTGTGGACTATCAAGGTGAGGAGACTGGGACAAAGGCTGAGAGCGTGAGTTTGGAGAAGGGTTGCCTTTATTGTCATGCATATTGACATCGTTTGAACCCTGTGCGTGTACCAATGGATGAAGGTCCAGAAGGTTGTATCATAAATCAGAGGTAGTCCTTGGATTTTTCAGGAGCATATGTTGTTTACATACTTCCGCTTGATTCTTCATGAGCTTCTTTAGTGCACGATGGCCATCCTCCAATGCTCCAACTGCTCTCTTTACATCTACAACTCTCGTGTCAAGAATAATTTGAAGCTCACCTTGCAATGCCCAAACTGCTTCCTCCAACTCTTCAATTCTTATGTCGATGCTCTTCTGTATATCATCAAAGAGGTGATCCTCAAAATTAGAGATGGCTCTTGAAGGAGGGGCTTGAACCAAAGATTAATTCTACAAGCTATATTTTTTAACAAGGGCATCTATTATAGAATCTTCCAAACAAGAAGACCCAATAAAATCCAAGCTTTTGTCGCCAATGCTCTAAACTTATCCTAAATGACTTGTGCTTGCTGGGTGTCCACTTTCTTTCAGCCAAGCAATCCATGGAGCTTGCCTTTCAGCTCTACAAGAGTTTGCTTAAGAGATTTCCTTTCCAATACAGGCTGTTAGAGCCTTCTCCGCACAGACTCCTCCAACTCTTTTCTAGCATCAATTACAAGCGACTGCTAGAGCGCTTCGAGATATTGTAGAGTTAAGTTGATGTTGATTTCTTTGGAGATTGGATCATTGAGTTGATGGGTAAGGTCTTTAATCAGCAACATCTATTTCAATTGGAGAACATCTTTCAAAAATGATAGTTTTTTGGTAAGTTCTTATATATTACTCACTTCCAATGTATGCTTGAGAATGTATTCCCATATCCAAGCATATATTAGTTTAAAATCTACCATGCCTACCCTTGTTGGATTTGTTGTTATTTTGGATGGATGTTTTCAGAGACCTTCAAAACAAAATAAAAAAAATAAGTGAAAAAAATAAAAAATAAAATAAAAATTAAACCTAAAGTCCTAACGAACTTTGAATATGATACCTTTGAACTATGTTCAAAATTACACTAGAATTCAGTAAAAATAAATAAAAAGAGAAAAAAATAAAAACGTCTTGCTCTTATATTGTTCTTTTGAAAATAGGTGTCTTGGATGTAACAAGGAGTTATAAGTGCCGAGATATGCCCTCCAAAGTCACAACTCTAAATTGGTGCAGCAACAGACCCCTTATCGCTAAAATGGCTGCCATAACTTTGTTACGATTTTTCTTGAAGCACACCTTAGCTTCCTAAATACTAAACTTCAAGATGCTCTTCTGTCAAAGACATACTTATCAGAACCTTCTAGAATATTCTAGAAGGTTCTTAGAACTCTCTAAAATCTTCTAGAGCCTTCTAACATCTTTCTAGTTGATAGAAGTTGCTTGAGAAGCTTCTTAGTTAGTAGAAATTGCTTGAGAAGCTCCCTAGCTAGTGGAAGCTACTTGAGAAGCATCCTATTTGGTGGAAGCTACTTGAGAAGCTCCCTAGTTGGTGGAAGCTACTTGAAAAGCTTTCTAGGTAGGAGTATATATTGGAGTCGAGGCTGCAGAGTTCTTCAGTCTCAACAATACATCTCTTGGAGCTCTAGCTCACCTCTCTGGTGTTGTTTCTGTACTCATCTGATTAATCCACTTCCTGCCAGTTCTTCTTGAACTTCTTGTTTAGATTTCAAGTCTATATTTTGTGTCCATGACAGTTTGTCAAGACTACTGTCATCTTAGATATCAAAGCTAATTCCTTCTTGTTGGAGTGTGGATTACCTCTCTTCTTGAAGGTACACTAGTGTTTTAGAGGTTGCGGATTATTCTCTTCTAAACTGATATCTTTTTTGTCATAATATTGGAGTCTTATTCTTCTTGGAGAGAGTGGATTATCCCTCTTTTTGAAGGTCTTAAGGCGTTTTAGAGGTTGCGGAGTACCCTCTTCTAAACCAATATTTCCTCCTTATAGAAACAATTACTTCCTTTCTCTTAGAATGGTTGGAGGTCAAGATATTAATATGAGTGAAAGTTTAGAATCCAAGATGGATGCCATTATGAATGCTCTTGCTACATTATCATAGAGAACTACGGTGATAGAAGGAGTCTTTGCAAGACTTCATAATGATGGAGCATCCAGAATAGCACAATCTGGGCTTCATCAGCCTCAAGCTTCTGCACCAGAAGAAGTAGCTTTATCTGTGGTTCAATGAGAATCATTCCTTCTACAACAAAAGGAGCCTCGAATTAGCCTTCTAGACAAGTTTGATGGCACACGCTCTAAGTTTTGAGGTTTCGTCAATCAAATCAAGTTAATAACAGCTCTACAATCCAAACGTTATTTGACGGAGGAATCACGTGTTGGATTGGTTGGAACTTTGCTTACGAGACAAGCTCTATCATGGTTTGCTCCTCTATTTGAAAAAGGATCTCCAATTTTGAACAACTTTGAGATTTTTTTGGAGGCATTTGCGGAAGTATTTGGTGAGCATGATAAGGCTCGATGGGCTACAACAAAAATTTGATCACTACAACAAAAGACTCGCTCTGCATCAGTCTATGCATCAGATTTCAAGCAATTAGCATGCGACATCAACTGGGATGAAGAAGCATTGATGAGTCAATTCTATTGGGGTCTAAGGGACGACGTGAAAGATTTGTTATTATCTCTTCCTAATCTATGAACCCTCAACAATACCATTAGCCAAGTTGAGAAGTGCGATAATCAAATATTTCAACGTCGCTAATACCAATGCTCCGGACAATATACAAGTCATCACGGCACAGTTATATTAGCAAGTAGCCTAAATTCACAATCGGAGATAGAGGACATGTAGATTGATGCGGTACGTGTCAAATCTCTTACTTCAAAAGAAAAGAAGCAGCGTATGGAGAAAGATTTGTGATTTTATTGTGATGGAGAAGGCCATAGATTTGGAAACTGTCATAAGAAGCAAAATAGATGCAGCATCAAGAATAGAGGTGCATTTGTTCAAGAAAACGAGGATGCCCAGCCACAATAGGAATCGAGCGGTTGGACAAATCAAAACCAAGTTCCTCTCTTTCTACTCAACTTGCTTGTTGTTTTACAATTCCTTTGTCTTTTGGTCCTAAAAAACTAAAAACCTTAGTCTTATTAGATTCAAGAGCATCTGCTTATTTCTTAGATAAAGAATTTGCTAAGCGTCACAAAATTCCCCTAGTACAGAAATCCAAACCTATTCACGTAGAAGTAATAGATGGATGACCTTTATTATCTGGTAGTGTCACCCATAAATCAGAACCTATAGAAGTGACATTTAAAGACTATAGTAGTTATATTATTTTCAACATTATTAACACCCCATCAAATCCTATTATTCTTGGTCTTTCTTGGTTGAAAAAATATAATCCATCCATAGATTGGAGGTTGCGGAGGATAACATTTTCCATAGAACAACCTGAGGACAAGCTTGGAAGAAGACACCAAACCAAAAAATCCTTATTCATTGGAGCAAGAATGTTTGTAAGATCATACAAGAAAAATACACCATAGGTCATTTATGCGACTCCAACTAGTAGAGAGCAGATTTCAATAGCAAGTATATTGGAACAATACAAGGATTTTCAAGACGTATTCCAAAAGAAGAATGCTGACATGCTATCAAAACATCGACCATATGATTGTGTCATAAAATTACAAGAAGGAGCACAACTACCTTTTGGCCCAATCTACAACCTATTGGAGATGGAATTGACTGAGTTGCGGAAATACATTGACGAGAACCTAGCCAAGAACTTTATTTGTCATTCAAAGTCGCCAGCTGGAGCACCAATCTTATTTGTGAAGAAGAAAGATGACTCACTACGGATGTACGTAGATTATCAAGGTCTCAACAAGATAACAAAAAAGAATCGCTATCCATTATCTTTGATCTCTAATCTTCTGGAACAACTTGGACATGCAAACATCTTTACAAAGATTAATCTAAGGGGAGCTTACAACCTTGTGCGAATCAAAGAATGTGACAAATAGAAGACAGCTTTTTGTACAAGGTATGGTCATTTTTAGTATAATGTTATGTCATTTGGTCTTACTAATGCCCCGGCGATCTTTTAACACATGATGAACGATATTTTTTGAGAATATCTAGACGATTTTGTTGTCATCTATTTGGATGATATCTTGATATTTTCTGAGAATGAAGAAGAGCATAAGAAGCATATTTGTTTAATACTCAAAAAACTATGCAAACAAGGATTCTACGCCAAGTTGGAGAAGTGCTTATTTCACCAAACTGAGATGGAGTTTTTAGGATTCATTGCGACTATAGAAGGCTTGAAGATGGATCCCAAGAAAGTAGAAGCAATTGTGTCGTGGGAAGTTCCAAAGACGGTTAAAGACGTACAATATTTTCTTGGCTTTGCTAACTTCTATCGGATCTTCATTAAGAATTATTCTCAAGTTGCTGCTCTATTCACTCGATTAACATGTAAGGATAAGCTCAAATGGAGGCCTCCAGCAAAAAAAAGCATTTCAAAATCTTAAAATTGCATTTATTACGGCTCCAATCTTGGTACACCCAAATTTTGCAAAGGCTTTTTATTTGGAAATCGATGCTTCGGATTTTGCTTTAAGAGCCGTACTTTTACAGATAGACATCGACAATAAGCTTCATTTGGTTGCATTCTATTCACAATGTCGGATAGAGAGAATTCGCCTTGGAAAAACGTCAAGTTCCTAGTTGCTACTAGAACTAGCAGGGAACATGAGAGGAAGCCGTGCAAGTATCTTCTATACTTGCACAATATTTGTTCAAGCTTTCAAGTTATACTTGTATTATACTTATATAAGTCTTATACAAATATAAAGTATAAATACTTGTATAAAGACTTGTAAAATCCTTGATATAATATTTATATAAATACTTATATAAAATGGTATATAATCCTTGGTATAATACTTGTACAAATACTTGTACAAATAATTATATATAATACTTGTACAAATACTTGTATAAATAATTATATATAATACTTGTAAAATACTTCTATAAATAATTGATATAAATACAAGTATATATACTTGTATAAAAGGTATAAGCAAAGTGTGTGCGTATTCAAGTATACCTCAAAATACAACCGCATATGAGGAATACAAGTTATACGACAAGCTGAAACTAAATAAATCACTAAAAATTCATCCAAAAGTCGAATCAAGCGTGCTAATAGCCTATGGAAAGCCAATAATCTATTGTAAAACATATCAAAATTTCACAAATAGATGACTTACTATTCAAAAGTTATGGCTAAAAGAAGTTGGCACTAAAATTTCTAAGTAAATGCAAAGGCAGCAAAGCTCCTCTTCACTTCAGCCTTTGTTGTGATCACTTCCCTTCTCCAAATTGGACATGCAATAGCTTTTTAGAAAGCTCACTCCATCATCTAACTTGTTCTAAAATTTCGCATGCATGCCTCTCAAACTCCAGGTTTTGTAGCTAGTTGATTCTACTCTTCAAACCTTAGCAACAATTTGCCCTCTTTGACACTTCATGGCTCATAAAACTTTCATCAAAGCTCCAAATGTATTGATTTTTGTTTTTGTGGAAAGCTTACACAAGCTACTATAAGCACCTAAATTATCAAAAAGATTAAAGAGACTGTCCGACTTAGATGGTTGAACAAAGTCTCTGGCCTTCTTCATTAGGTGGCAACAAACCCTTTCCCACTCTCAAGCTCACAACTTTTGCTCTCCAACTCCAAATGCTACAAGAAATTTCTTGATAAATATCTAGCACAATTTTCCACACTCTCTATAAATTTTACTAAGAAAGAAATGAA
Source organism: Physcomitrellopsis africana (assembly GCA_036785485.1). Classification (NCBI taxonomy): domain Eukaryota; kingdom Viridiplantae; phylum Streptophyta; class Bryopsida; order Funariales; family Funariaceae; genus Physcomitrellopsis; species Physcomitrellopsis africana. The sequence goes on along the minus strand of JAWRVF010001937.1, from coordinate 20,527 downwards.
ATCAAACTTGCAGTAGTAGCTCAAAGTTTCTGCCCCTCTTCATTAGGTGGCAGCAAACCCTACTCTACTAAAACAAGCATAATTTTTTTCATACAACTCCAAAACAAGCAAATCAGAAGGTTCTAGAATCCTCACAACTTAAAAAATACACCCACCAATTTTCATTACAAATGCTTCTATCTCTTTGGAGCTATCTCTCTCCAAAATTCACCATTCAAAACTCTCCTTCTCTTGGTCTAGCAAGAGGAGTATATCTCCCTTTCTTTCCATATTAGACTATGAGACGTCCATATGGGCAGCCAAATCCTATTGGACAGGCCTTATTCACCCCATGCTCTTCTTTCTTATCCCTCACAAGGTTCATTCTACCTCAAAAGTCAACAAGAAAGATAAAACAACCTTTACATTTCTTCTAATTACAAAAGAGTCTATTCTAGGATATAAATAAGATAGGAACAAAACAAATAGCCATCTTAATTCACTGACTAAGTGGCTATAATAAATCCTCTTCTAATAATATCTTCTAAAATAACCTCTAGCACTCACACATGTATTAACAATAAATACAAGATATATAATATTTTTATATACTACACGTAAATGCAGTACGACAACGGAAGTTTTCTGCGGCTGAGATCAATTACGAGATTCATGATAAAGAATTTCTTACTACAATGGATTCTTTCAAAGAGTAATATCACTTCTTTGAAGGAGCTGTGCATCCGATGATTGTATATACGGATGACAAGAATCTAGAGTACTTCATATCGGCTTGGGTTCTAAACCGTCGTCAAGCTCGATAGAATATATCGCTATGTAGATTTGATTTCGTTATTACTTATCAGCCTAGAAAGTAGCAAGGACTATCCGATGCCTTATCAAGAAGATCATATCTTGTGCCAAAGGTTAGAGAAGCAACGCTTGATCAACAGTGTATGACATTGTTAAAGTCAGAGCAATTCAAGATTTGTGGTGCTGTTGTACCAATTGATGGCAATTTCCTCAATCAGGTACGTGCTGCGACCATTGAAGATTCAATAGCCCTTGATATCAAGCAGCATATCAATGATGACAAGTTCAAGGTTGAAGGAGATCTCTTATACTTTGAGGAGCGGCTGTATATTTCAAAAGGGCCAGAACGACTTCAAGTCCTTCAATCTCGTCATGACTTTCTAGTTGCGGGACATTTCGGATTCAACAAGACCTTGGAACTCATTTTCCAAGATTTCTGGTGGCCCCAAATATGGAAGGATGTAAAAGATTTTATCTTGTGACATCAATCTTGTAGCATACCGCTTAGAGTTACCAGCTGCTATGAAGGTACACCTTGTCTTTTATGTTTCTCTGTTAGAGCCTTATCGGGAATTGTCTTTTCCTGGAAGAGTGCAATGTCTGCCACCTAGTATAGAAATTGAAAACAACAAAGAATATGAAGTAGAAAAGATACTAGATTTACAGCAAAGATGGAATAAATTAGAGTACTTTGTGCATTGGAGCGGCTACGATATTAATGAACAAACATGGGAACCGGCCAAAAATCTCGCCAATGCATCACAAAAGGTACAAAAATTCCATCAACAATATCCTAATAAATCAAAAGCTGGCCATTAACAAAGCGTGAAAATGAAGCCTTCTTTGGAGAAATGAATAGAAAAGGGATCGAGGTCTTATCAAAACATAACTTATTATATTTCGTAGTATCAAGATATTTAATATCAAGGTATATTTAGATATGGCTACTGAGAGTGTAGATATTGTATTAGTGGTACCATCTCAACTAAGTAGCTCACGACGTCAACCTCAAGATGAAGAATTAGAAGAGCCAAGAAGACATTGAAGAATACCAAGCAGCAAGTCACTTGTAATTGTCTTTGAAGTTGAACCAGCTCATGCAAGTAGTGGCAAAGTGATATTTTCAGGTCATTTCCACAATGAAGATACAGAAGTTCAAGCATGGTTCTAAGTGTTGGTCATTATCGGTGGCTACAAGGATCTATGAATCATCTGCCTCGTGAATGATAGCTAGAGTATATTGCAGAGACTATGCGACAAATGTTTGATTTCCTACATTTGTGAGTATACATCTCAAATGGCTTCTTGGAGACCTTGAAGCTAAAAGAGGAGGTGATGTCAAGGACATACTTATCAAAACCTTCTAGAACATTCTAGAAATTTCTTAAAATTCTTTAGAATCTTCCAGAGCCTTCTAACATCCTTCTAGTTGGTAGAAGTTGCTTGAGAAGCTTCTTAGTTTGTAGAAGTTGCTTGAGAAGCTTCCTAGTTGGTGGAAGCTGCTTCAGAAGCTTCCTAGTTGGTGGAAGTTGCTTGAGAAGCTCCTTAGTTGGTGGAAGCTGCTTGAGAAGCTTCCTAGGTAGGAGTATATATTGGAGTCGAGGCAGAAGAGTTCTTTAGTCTTGACAATACATCTCTTGGAGCTCTAGCTCACCTCTCTGGTGTTGTTTCTGTACTCATTTGATTAATCCAATTCCTGCCAGTTCTTCTTGAACTTCTTGTTTAGACTTCAAGTCTATATTATGTGTCCATGACATTAATCCAGTTCTTGCGAGTTCTTCTTAAACTTCTTGTTTAGACTTCAAGTCTATATTTTATATCCGTGATATCTTGCTCCAATAAAATTTATTACAATCAAACTTGCAAGTGCTGAGATATATCCCTTCAAAGTTAGACCACTTGAGTTGTAAAGGATAGCTGACCCTTTAAAGCTTCAATGGCCACCAAGTTCTCCTTACAATTCCAAATTGAGCAATTTTGATGTCTATAGAATCACAACAATAAGATCAAATTTTCCATTAAATTTGAAGACTTGATTCTAAGTATTAAAAAAAGAATTGCATGACATTCAAACCTATCATTATCCTATATGGCCTAGACACACACCTAAGCAAGAACTTTTTTTTGTAAGGCCTCTGCCACACAAAAATAAGAGAGAGGGGAAGAGACCACCCAAGGTACTATTATACAAGTGCAAGGTGGCCCAAAGGTGGCAGCCTCATCTCCACCTTTGAATCCAAAAATCCCTAATTTGGATCAAAGGCCAAAAATGAATATAAACCTACAATTTGATTGTAGGATTAGAATCACATATAACTAAAATAAAAATATCTTCTTAATAATATTAATACCACCAATGTATTCAAAATACATTTTTATCCTAAGATTGACTATTCACACATCCAAATACAACTTCAAATGCATAGTTCTAGTTATTTTATTAATTGTAATCTTTAGATTATTACAATTTTATTAAAATATTTCAAAAAAAATTTACTACTACCTTCTAATCTAAACTTAGATTACTAATATTAATCTAAAATAAATTTATAATATTTTTTTTGACTTATGTATTTTAATCCAATAATTAAAATCATCAAATGCTAAACAAATTTTGATTTATAAATAATTAAAAATTGATAATTTTTCAAAATTATCAAAATAAAAAAAAATAAAAAAAATAGAATTTTAATACTTTTTAATAATAGATTTGGCTAATATAATTGATCCTACCTCTAAATAATAATTTTACTTCCAAATTTAAAAGATTTATTAATTTTTTTTTAAAATCTTTGTTAATTCATTAAGCTTGCCATAATTACTTTCTGGAATAATAAGAACATCTCTTTGGTATAAATAATTCTTTTAATAAAGATTTTAACTATTAATAACTACTAATTAGCTTAAATTTATCTTAACTATTGATCATTGATTGATTTTTTGGATAAAAATGACAAATTAAGTCATTTTGATGGCTCACATATGGTGGCCATCTACAATGATTTAAAGAAGAGAAGGATTCATAAAAATGAAAAAAAATAAAATATTATCTAAACATTGTCTATCCTAAATGATGTTGGCTTGGACTTATAGATAAAAATTTGGGAAACCAACCTTCTTCTCTTATACGAGGAAGTTTGGACTAAAATAAGATAGAAATTTAAGAATAAAAATTTTTTGGTAAGAAAAAAAAATTATGGACAAAGAAGTCAAAGAAAAAAATGAAATAAAGATAATTAAAAGCTTAAAGTTGATCAAATCCATTATTAAAATATAATAATTGCTAAAAATTTGTAACTAATAAATTACTTGGCAAAATAAGAATACTACCTTTAAAAACATAAAAAACCCATTTACCTCAATGAATTGACTTGGATCTAATGGCTACTAATATAGACTACCATGTCATTTTTAGCAATTTAAGAAATAAAAAAAATTAGTTCTTTTTCTATTAGAATGGATTTGAACCTATAGATAATAAATTGTGAAAACCATCCTTCTTCTCTTGTCAAAGTGACTTTGGACTAACAAAAGATAGAAGATAGAGATAAATTTCTTAAATTTATTGAAAATATTTTAAGCACAATTAAAAATTTGGAAGAATTTGTCGGCCTCAATAAATCAACTTGGACCTAATTTATTTACGTAGTATCAAAGATATGAAAATATAAAGCAAGAGACTTCAACTAGAAAATGGTTTCAAGAAGAAACCAATAAGAATTTAAATTAATTAGATGAGTATACAAACAACACCAAGAAAGGTGAGCTAGAAATTCCAAAAGATGCATTATCAAGATTGAAGAACTCTTCAGCCCCAATTCTCCTATATATCCTTGTCCAAGAAGCTTCTTGAGCGGCTTCCATCAAATTAAGAAGCTTCTTGAATAGTTTCTACCAAGTGAAAAGCTTCTCAAGCTTCTTCTACCAACTTGGAAGCTTTTTGAGCTACTTTCACCAATTAGGAAGCTTTTCAATCAACTTTTATTAACTAAAAAGTTTTTAGAATATTTTAAAAGATTTTATAAACTTTGAAATCATACGTCCTTAATATCACCCCCTTTTCTAGCAACAAGTTCGAAGAGGAGCCCATACATTTGAAAATCTTCTTATATATATAAAAAGTTAAAATTATATTATATTAATGAAGCTATATATTTTGATTTTTATTCTTAGATAATAGATTCTATTAGTCCTCGAAGAAATCGCCTATAGCCTTGAGCTAGTACATCCATTGTTAAAACATTCTATTCAAAGATCTAATCTTCATTGCGACTTTTACAACATCCTCCAAACAAGATCTTAAACTTAACAAGATTCACCTTTCCAAACTCAAGCAATATCATTAAAGCTCAAGCATTGTGATCAAAACTTGTATAATTGAATGTTCTTCTTAATAGCTCCAACTAAGGTTGTACTTGGTACTAAGATATACCATCCTTACTTTGATCAATTGAAGGCTGTAAAAATTGCATTGATTTATTCAAAGCTTATCTAATAAGTGAATCTTCTAAATTTTGTTCTTTCAATGCTTGAAGGTTTGATATAGTAATTGAGTTGCTTCTACCATTCTATTCTATCTTAAAATAAATGACTATATATTAATAAAGGCTTTAATTTAACTCTCTCTCTCTTATGAATATTCTTTAAATCCAATCTTCACCAAGAAATTATTTTTGAACACATTTGGATTTATAGCTTCATAGCTTGAAGAGAGGCATTCACTTGGCTCTTGCACATAACCATGCTATTGTTGTTGAGAGTCAGTGCCAATTGATGGCTCCTCCGCAACTCTTGACAAATGGCATGCTTATGAACTTGCCTCTCCATAGTTGTGTCTTCAATATTCACCTTCACCACCATAGGATCAGAAATCATATGCAATTATGTCTAAAAATACTCTACATCCTTCACATAAACTCTATGTTTGGCTGGACGGGCAATTTCTCTAATCAAATATGATAAATCACATATGTCTATCATGAAGCACACGGCATCTACGTCTGAATCGAAATGGGATGGGCAAGCAATTATAGATCTGCGAGTTATATTACGTTGAGGTTTGATGGGATTAGCAATACCAGCGTAGATGACATCCATGCCAATAGTATACCTTTGAAGTATAGGAGAATTGACAACCAGCCGGTGGAGAGATAGAGTAAGTAAGAGACTAAGAGGAAGGAAACAAGAGGCAAGCGGAAGATGAGAAGGAAACGATTTTGATAGATCAGATCATTTAGGACAATGTCTTACCAGAGGTAAGTTGAGGGTTCCTTATATCATCGTTGGGAAGTTGAGGTATGGAGACGATGAGGAAGGTGATGAGGATAGGCCCGAGGCCGACATGCGGGCATCGAATGGTGGCCGACCAAACGACTCTAAGAATTGTATGCGAAAGCTTCTAAAGTAAGAAATAAGTTGGTCAAGGAATTGGTTGAGGGGCGAGGGGCAAGGGCGAGGTTGAGGTCAGGGTACAATTAGAGGAGGAGCAGACATTATTGAAAGCAAAGTGAAGGAGAAAAGGAATACGTACAAGCAGGGGATGCTGTGGCACGGTGGGCTACCAAGGAGACAGTAGGAGAGGGATGAGGGCAAGGGCGGGGTGCAATCAAGGGAAGAAGAGACATTGTTGAAAGCAAAGTGAAGGGAAAGATAAATATGCACATGGGGGGGATGCTAAGGCATGATGGACTCTACCAAAGAGATGGCAAGAGAGGGATGACGGCGAGGTCGAGGTGCAGTCAGGGAAAGAAGAGTTACGCAATGGAAAGCTATGCAATGCAAGAGGGAGGCAAGAAGGCGGAAAAGGGCCCCGAGGGAATTGCACACTTACAAGCTATGCATTCATACAAGCCTTGGAGAGGGGAATGACTTTGGAGAAGAAATGACTTTGTAATAGCTTTGCAAAGTCAGGCTTATTTTCAGTAACTTGGGATTTTAAGAAATAAAATAGGGTTGATGTTTTAGGCAATTTCAGAAGTTTTGTAGCAGATCCATGGCTGAAAATTTGTGGATTTTTGGATATTGTTGTTTTTAATGTATACTATGAATTTAAGCTAAATCTAAAGGTTTAGTTGTATGTAATTGGAATTTAAGTGGGTCAAGGACTTGTAAATGAAATTTTGAAGGTCAATTAGGATTTTTGAGATCTTGAGCAATTTGCATATTGCATTGGAGTAAACTTTGTTTGTATGGATATTAAACTTATTTTCCTATACACATGAGTGATTTGAGACTGATTGAATGGTGAAGAAAGGAGAAATCAACACTGGAAGATCAGCATTAAGGTTGGAGAAGGAGGCCGGCCAACACTCGAGAAGATTTTAGGATTTTTCTTCCATTTGGTAAGTTCGATTTCCTTCAAATTTGCTGTGCTTGTTGTTGACTAAGAGATTGAAAGGTGTACAAAGTTTTAAGTAAGATCGACGGTCTAATCAATAGATATTGAGGTTCTAATTTTTCTTAGGATTGATTTGAATTGGTTAGAATTTGGTTTAAGATTTGTTTAGGATTCGGTTTAGGATTTAAAATTTGTTTAGGGTTTGATTTAGGATTTAGGATTTGGTTTAGGATTTAGAATTTGGTTTAGGATTTAGGATTTGATTTAGGATTTAGCGTTTAATTTAGGATTTAGGATTTGATTTAGGATTAGGATTTGACTTAGGTTTTGACTTAGAGTTTGATCTATGGTTTGACTAGGATTTGACTTAGGATTTGACTTAGGATTTGATCTATGGTTTGAATAGGGTTTGATTTAGGATTTAGGATTTGATTTAGGATTAGGATTTGATTTAGAATTAGGATTTGACTTAGGTTTTGACTTAGAATTTGATCTATGATTTGACCAAGGTTTGACTTAGGATTTGACTTAAGGTTTGATCTATGGTTTGAATAGGATTTGATTTAGATTTTGAATAGGATTTGACTAAGGTTTGACTAGGATTTCACCAAGGTTTGACTTCGGATTTGATTTAGGATTTGACTTAGGTTTTTACTAGGATTTGATTAATATTTGACTAAGGTTTGACCAAGATTTGACTTAAGATTTGACTTAGGATTTGACTTAGGTTTTGACTAGGATTTGACTTAGGATTTGATTTGGATTTTGACTTAGGATTTAATCTATGGTTTGAATAGGATTTGACTTAGGATTTGATTAGGATTTGACTAGGATTTGAACAAGGTATGACTTTGGATTTTAAGATTTTTATTTTTAATATTTTCTAAATTTAGAATTTTATATGTTATTTTTTTTTATGATTAATATATGATTCATTTATTCTTCTTTTGTAATTTCTTTAAGATTGGATCAAAATTTGATTAATAGTGTTAAGGTTTAATAGAAGTTGTTTAGGATTCTATTAGAGTTGTTAGGATCTTGTTGTTGTGTATTTCTTTTTTATCTTCCACAGCCAAGTATCCGGAGCATTCTCGAGCAAAATTGCACGTAATACGATATCGATGTGGTTGGCTGTGAGAGGTGTCAATATTTCCAGGCATCCATGGGATCATCTAAATGAATTGGATGTTGTTTTCTTTATGTTCAAGCTTTCATATTGAATGCAAAATTATAATTTTATGGTAGTTTGGTATACGTATGCATGTTCTGAATAGAAGAACTGATCTGATGTCCTTGTGGAAAATTATGCAAGTATTATTTATTGTGGGGAGTTGCTATAGTAGATTTTTTTCATGGAGATATGTTATCATTTTTGTTGATAAAAGAAAGTATTATCTTTTGTCCTTGTTTGTGTTGGAGGCACCTTTTTGTGCTCCTGTTTGAATGAAACTAAAAACAGATTGTTAATTTTAATTTTGATTTTGCTTGAAAACTTTTATTATAATGTTTAAATGATCTTCTGTGGTGGTCGTTCAACTCATTCTTGATTTAATGATTCCTAATCCGAACTCCATGTCTTAACTTCCATTCCAAATATAGAACTTTCCACGTCGATATATGGAGCTATTTTGCATCAACACCTCACTGACTATGAAGAAATTCATGAGATTGGCAAGTCGCTTGACACCATGTGAGATGTTTTTCATATACTTAGAATATGATAGTTGATGCTACATTGTAAATACTACTCCAAAATTTGGTTAACATATTTTATTTGGCCATCAATTTGAAGGTGGAAAGTTGAAGAAAATTTAATATCTACTTTCAATATTTCAAAAAGGTAATTTTTAAAACTTGAATATAAATTGGGATTCTTGATCAAATATAATATCATTTGATACGCCATGATATTGATATATATTATCAAGAATGAATCTTGTCATTTTTTTACTAGAAGTAATATTCTTATAAAAAATAAAATGAGCTATTTTTGTGAATCAATCAACCACTATAAGGATATTCTTTAATGAATTGGATGGCAGTAGATCTGTAATAAAATCCATTAGAATAGAAGACTATGACCATTTTGGAATAAACAAGGGCTATAAGAGTCCATAAGGGAGATGTTGAGGATTCTTAGGTCTTGAACAGATGCTACAAGAGAGCACAAAGTCTTTCATTGCCTTCCATATTTGAAGCCATTAAAAATCTTGTGAAATAAGTTCTAAGTTTTTGTTGAATCCAAAGTAACACGCAGTTGAAAAGTCATGGCAAGATTGAAGAACATGTAGTCATATTGGTCCTTCTAAAATATACAAATATTCTTTAAAGTATAGAAGGTTTTTTTTAAGATTGAATTTGTTAGTATTTTCATTGAGGCTATACTTAATATCAAAGGCCAAAGTATCATCAATGGCTATAGTATGTACCTCATTAAAAAAACTAAAATTAATAGGTGTCAATGTAATAGTAGTGTAAAGATGAAATTTCTTCTGCTTCAACAAAATTGCATATTATTGATCAAACATTGCCTTTCTTGTCTTTATTATAAGATATGATTTTTTTAATAAAGCATCAAGCAATCTATATTGCTTCCTAGGTTGATAAGTGATAATAAAGTTAAATTATGATAATAACATATTCTATCAAGCTTGATGGCAATTAAAAATCTAAGCTAATGTATAATATTCTAAGTTCTTGTAATCTATGTATACAATTATATGATGCATTGCTCCTTCAAAAAAATGATGCCACTCTTGAAAAGAATCTACAATAGAAAAAAGTTCTTTACCATAGATTTTATAATTAATTTTTATAATAAAAAAATTTTAAAAATAAAATACAATAGGGTGGAGTTTATTGTCTATATCTATTTGTAAAAATATGGCCCGTAGTGCAAAATAAGAAGCATCAATCATTATATAGAATATTTTTATAAAATCTAAATGCACCAAAATTGGAGCTATGGTGAATGATGTCTTAAGATCTTAGAATGCCTTCTTTGCTTGAGGCCTCCATTCTAACTTATTTTTGCATATCAATTGAATAAGAAAGATGGCAAATTGAGAATAATTTTTGATGAAGATCTAATAAAAGCTAGAAAATTCAAAAAAAATATTGTACATCTTTTACAATCTTCTGAATGGCCCATTACATAATTGCTTCTATCTTCTTGAGATCCATCATCAAACCTTTAATAGATACAATATATTCCAAAAATTCCATCTTTAATTGATGAAATACATATTTTTTTAGCTTGGCATATAAATTTATATTTTGTAGCTTTTATAATACTAACTTTATATGCTCTTTGTAATTTTTTAGATTTTTTGAGTAGATCAAGATATCATCAAGATGGATCACCATGAACTTATTTAGATGCTTTCAAAAGATACTATTCATTAAATGCTGAAAGAGAGTAGGTACATTTGTTAATCCAAATAGCATGACATTATATTAAAAATGTTCATATCTTATCTAAAATATGGTCTTTTATTCATCTCTTTCTTAGATTTGTATTAAATTATATACTCCACAAAGATCTATTTTAATATAGATCTTAACTTAGCCGAGTTGTTCCAAAAGTCTTAAGATTAATAATAGTGGATAATAATTTTTTATTATTATCTTATTCAATTTCAAATAATTAAAGCATATGCACAAGGAACCATTTTTTTTCTTCACAAAGAATATAAGTGTACTTACTGGAGACTTTGAATACATGAAGAAGTTCTTTATAAAGATTTTATCAATATAATCCTTCAATGCTGAAAGCTCATTGTAAAAAAAGTTACAAATCAAGCCAAAAGATGGTTGTATTTTTTTTTAAGATCTATGGCACAATTGTATAGTTGGTGCTTTCAGAGACATATTTTAAGTCACCACTTTCTAAAAATTTTTATAGTCTTTTAGAACCTTCCGTAGCTTTCTAAAATCTTTTAGTACCTTTTAGAATCTTTTTTAGTCTTCTAAAAATCTTCTCTAATCTTTGAAAATCCTCTAAAACCTTCTTCAACCTTCCAAAATCTCATGTAGACTTTCTAAAATCTTCTTGACGTCGCCTTAGTTTTCCAAAATCTTCTTTAGACTTCTATAATTTTCTAAGATACTCTTAAAAGGTCCAATAAGGCATAGGCCTTGTAATATAAATAAGAGGCAAGATCGAGATATACCTCAGTCTTGCCAATACAAATCTTGGAGCAATCCAAAGTGTTACCTTATTTGTGATATCAATCTAGTCTCTTATTTTTGATCTAATTCTTATTCTTGTCTATTTAATTTTTTGTTCTTGAAATTATTCTAATTCTAAAATCTTCTCCTTGTTTCTTTGCTAATCCGCTATCTTGCATCCTTGACAGTTTGGCAAGACTACTTACATAATCATATCAAAGCTTTGATCTCTTCATAGAGAGTAGATTATCCCTCTTCAATATATTGTTGCGTTCTAAAGAAGTGCGGACTACCCCCCTCTAGACTACCATATTTATTTATTGTAGTTGATTTTTTTTTTAAAAGAATGGATTACTCCTTTCCTACAATATATCACCACAGTTTAGAGGTTGCAGATTACTCTTCTCTAAAATAATTATTTAGAAGTATTCTTTTTAGTATAGAAAATATTACAATAATTGCTTATTGATTTCTTCTTTGTCAATGTGGAAATAGATCAGGTTAATGGAGGTGCATCCTTACTAACAGAGAATACAATGGCATTTCTTGTAGATCTTTGAGCTCTTTTGGATATTTTATAAGAAAAAATGGCATTCTTTTGCAATCCAAAAGAAAAACCACAAATAGAACAAGTATCCAAAGATGTTAAGCGAGAGATTCATAATTTGCAATAAGAGATTATTTGATTGAGAGAAGTAGGCGGTAGATAAGTTATGGACATAACTCCTTTAGAAGCTCCAAGGGTTGTCATAAAAGAACCAAAAGCTAGTATGTCTAATAAATTTGATAGAATAAGATCCAATTTTTGAAGGTTTCTACAATAAGTACGATTTTATTTATGACTATATCCTTCTTGTTTTCCAGATAGATTCACTTAAGTCATTTTTTTTGGGCATTCTTTTATCAGGAAGTACTTGATCATGGTTTGTTCTATTGATAGAAAAGAATTCTCTAATCCTATATAATGTGGAGGCTTTTATGAAAAGATTTATTGCTGTATTTGGAGACAGTGATCAAGAGAGGGTAATGTCAAGGACATACTTATTAGAACCTTCTAAAATATTCTAAAAGTTTCCTAGAACTCTCTAGAACCTTTCAGAGCCTTCTAATATCTTCCTAGTTAGTAGAAGTTACTTGAGAAGCTTCCTAGATAGGAGTATATATTGGAGTCGAGGCTGAAGAGTTCTTCAGTCTCGACAACACATCTCTTGGAGCACTAGCTCACCTCTCTGGTGTTGTTTTTATACTCATTTGATTAATCTAGTTCCTGCCAATTCTTCTTGAACTTCTTATTTAGACTTCAAGTCTATATTCTGTATCCGTGATATTAATCCAATTCTTCCCAGTTCTTCTTGAACTTCTTGTTTAGACTTCAAGTCTATAGTTTGTGTCCATGATAGTTTGTCGAGACTACTCTCACCTTGGATATCAGAGTTAGTTCCTTCTTGTTGGAGTGTAGATTATCCCTCTTCTTGAAGGTACACTAGTATTTTAGAGGTTGCGGATTACCCTCCTCTAAACTGATATCTTTTTGTCATAATATTGGAGTCTTATTCTTCTTGGAGAGAGTGGATTATCCTTCTTCTTGAAGGTCTTAAGGCGTTTTAGAGGTTGCGGAGTACCCTCTTCTAAACCAATATTTCCTCCTTGTAGAAACAATTACTTCCTTTCTCTTAGAATGGTTGGAGGTCAAGACATTAATATGAGTGAAAGTTTGGAGTCCAAGATGGACGCCATTATGAATGCTCTTGCTACGTTATCACAGAGAACTACAATGATGGAAGGAGTCTTTGCAAGACTTCATAATGATGGAGCATCCGGAATAGCACAATCTGGGCTTCATCAGCCTTGAATTACTACACCAGAAGAAGCAATTTTACCTATGGTTCAATGAGAACCATTACTTCCACAATGAAAGGAACCTCGTATTAGCCTTCCAGACAAGTTTGATGGCACACACTCCAAGTTTTGAGGTTTCATCAATCAAATCAAGTTAATAACAGCTCTACAACCCAAACGTTATCCGACGGAGGAATCACGCGTTGGATTGGTTGGAACTTTGCTTACGGGACAAGCTTTATCGTGGTTTGCTCCTCTATTTGAAAAAAGATCACCGATTTTGAACAACTTTGAAACTTTTTTAGAGGCATTTGCAGAAGCATTTGGCGAGCATGACAAGGCTCGGTGGGCTACAACAAAAATTCGATCACTACGACAAGGGACTTGCTCTGCATCAGTCTATGCATCGGATTTCAGGCAATTGACATGTGACATCAATTGGGATGAAGAAGCATTGATGAGCTAATTCTATTGGAGCCTAAGTGACGACGTCGTGAAGGATTTGTTATTATCTCTTCTTGATCCACGAACGCTCAATGAAGCCATTAGCCAAGCTGTAAAGTGCGATAATTGCCTATTTCAACGACACCAAGACCAACGCTCCAGACAATATACAAGTCATCACGGTGCAATTATATCGGCAAGTAGCCTAAATTCACAAGTGGAGACAGAAGACATGCAAATTGATGCGGTACGTGTCAAATCTCTCACTCGAGAAGAAAAGAAGCAGCGTATGGAAAAAGGTTTGTGCTTTTATTACGGTGGAGAAGGCCATAGAGCTGGAAACTGTGCGAAGAAGCAAAATGGACGCATCATCAAGAATAGAGGTGCATTTATTCAGGAAAACGAGGATGCCCAGCCACAATAGGAACCATGCGGCTAAACAAATCAAAACCAAGTTCCTCTCTTTCTATTCAACCTGCCCGTTGTTTTATAATTCTTTTATCTTTTGGTCCTCAAAAACTAAAAACCTTAGCCTTATTAGATTCAGGAGCATCTGCTTGTTTCTTAGACCAAGAATTTGCTAAGCATCACAAAATTCTCCTAGTACAAAAATTCAAACCTATTCACGTAGAAGTAATAGATGGACGACCTTTATTATCTGGTAGTGTCACCCATAAATCAGAACCTATAGAAGTGACGTTTAAAGACCACAGTAGTTATATTATTTTTAACATTATTAGTACCCCGTCAAATCCTATTATTCTTGGTCTTTCTTGGTTGGAAAAATATAATCCATCCATAGATTGGAAGTTGCGGAGGATAACATTTCCCATAGAAGAACTTGAGGACAAGCCTAGAAGAAGACCCCAAAGCAAAAAATCCTTGTTCATTGGAGCAAGAACGTTTGTAAGATCGTGCAAGGAAGGCACACCATTGGTCATTTATGCGGCTCCAATTAATAGAGAGCAGATTTCAATAGCAGGAATATTGGAACAATACAAGGATTTTGAAGACGTGTTCCAAAAGAAGAATGCTGATATGCTACCAGAACATCGACCATATGATTGTGCCATAGAATTGCAAGAAGGAGCACAACCGCCTTTTGGCCCAATCTACAACCTATCGCAGACGGAGTTGGCTGAGTTGCGGAAATACATTGACGAGAATCTAGCCAAAAACTTCATTTGTCATTCAAAATCGCTAGTTGGAGCACCAATCTTCTTTGTGAAGAAGAAGGATGGCTCACTACGGATGTACGTGGACTATCAAGGTCTCAACAAAGTGACAAAGAAGAATCGCTATCCATTACCTTTGATCTCTAGTCTTCTGGAACAACTTGGACGTGCAAAGATCTTTACAAAGATTGATCTAAAGGGAGCTTACAACCTTGTGCGAATCAAAGAAGGAGACAAATGGAAGACAGCTTTTCGTACAAGGTATGGTCATTTTGAATATAATATCATGCCATTTGGTCTTACCAATGCTCCGGCGGTTTTTCAACACATGATGAATGATATTTTTTGAGAATATCTAGACGATTTTGTTGTCATTTATCTGGATGATATCTTGATATTTTTTGAGAATGAAGAAAAGCATAAGAAGCACGTTCGTTTGGTACTCAAAAAACTATGCGAGCAAAGACTCTACGCCAAGTTGGAGAAGTGCTTATTTCATCAAACTGAGATGGAGTTTTTAGGATTTGTTGCGACTACGGAAGGCTTGAAGATGGATCCTAAGAAGGTGGAAGCAATTGTGTCCTGAGAAGTTCCAAAGACGATTAGAGACGTACAATATTTTTTCCGCTTTTCTAACTTCTATCGAATCTTTATCAAGAATTATTCTGAAGTTGCTGCTCCACTCACTCAATTAACATGTAAGGATAAGCTAGAATGGGGATCTCTAGCGGAAAAAGTATTTCAAAATCTTAAAACGGCATTTACTACGGCTCCAATCTTGGTACACCCAAACTTTGTAAAGGCTTTTTATTTGGAAACCGATGCTTTGGATTTTGCTTTAGGAGCCATACTTTCACAGATGGGCATCGATAATAAACTTCATCCAGTTGTATTCTATTCACGGAAATTTCCTGCGGCTGAGATCAACTACGAGATTCATGATAAAGAACTCCTTGGTATAATGGATTCTTTCCAAGAGTGGCGTCACTTCCTCAAAGGAGCTGCGCATCCAGTATCGTGTTGCAGCACGTTTATATAGTGAAAGGTATAGATAAGAGCAATTTATATTTAATACTTGATTATCTTAGTTCAATAAGAACTTAAGATACTTAAGAAAAGGGTTATGGAAGCCTCTTAGATTATTTTCTTGTTTTAATAGCTAACAGATAAAAATTAGTTGTTAAAGTTTTCTTCTAGGCTATACAAACTCTTTTACTGATTTTGAAAAGCCATAAGTTAATTAGAATAGGATAGAAAAGAAAAATAGTTATTATGGTTGGTATTAGGATTAAGTTGAGAATAGGATTTAACTTAAAAATCCTTAAATTTAGTTGAATTGATATCCAAAGAAAGACCGGATATGAGACAGGGTTGAAATCGGACCTCTAGGGACAAAAATGACTGCCGAAGGCAAGAGAGGGGGACATTTGAAGATCGGCAATTTGGATTGAATAGCTAGCTTAAAAGGGGTTCCAAGGGCATTTAGCTTGCAACCATAGAATTTTGGAGGACTTAGCAATTGCTATTCAAAGTTAGGATTTATATTGATGATTTGGGTTTTTATATAAGACAATGATGGCTTGCATTATTGAGTGATTCGTAAAATCTGTGAACCATCTATAGTTCAAAATTTGATATTGTATGGATTGTTGAGTGTGCTAAGTGTATACAAAGTTTTGTATTAATCTAGCAATGCAATCAGGAGATATTTGAGTTTTGATACAAAGGATTGTCAGAAGTTGGTAGTTTAGGGTTGGATAGAGTTTCTGTGATAAGTAAAGATCCACTAATTGGATCAACATAATTTTTGGTATGCTGATAGAAGACTTGTAGGTTGAGCTACACACCAAGTTTGAGTTGAAGTTAATGGTGAAAGAAGGAGAAATCACCACTGGAATTTCTGCATCAATCTTCAAGTTGGCGGCCGAGCGTCATTAGTGTGCTTTTTTGGGCGTTTTCTTGCAATTTGTAAGTTGGATTGGACTAAGTTTTTCTGAGCATGTAAAAGGCTTATACTAGCATGTGTGTGCAAAATTTCACACTAAGTGGACGGTTTGATTAAAAATTATAGCTTGTTGAAGCTCACTAATTAGGGTTAGGACTTATAAATAAAAATAAAAATTGCTTATTTATAAAGGAAATAAGGTAATTGGGATATATGTAAGATTGATTTTACTAAGAGGAGTGTTTTTAAAGACTTTTGAATTGAAGCTCAAATTATATTCCTTATATATGGGTGAAACCTATTAGGATTTCTTGAGTATTTGCAAACAATACTTTACCTTCTACAGCCAAGTGCCCGGTGCATTCCCAACTGAGACAATACGTAATACGACAGCGGTGATCGTATATACGGATCACAAGAATCTGGAATATTTCATGTCTGTTTGGGTTCTAAATCGTCATCAAGCTCGATAGAATATGTCGCTATATAGATTTGATTTTATTATTCCTTATCGGCTTGAAAAGCAGCAAGGACTATCCGATGCCTTATCAAGAAGATCATATCTTGCGCCGAAGATTGGAGAAGCAGCGCTTGATCAACAATGTATGACATTATTAAAGCCAGATCAATTCAAGATTTGTGCTGCTGTGGTGCCAATTGATGTTGATTTCCTCAACCAAGTACGTGCTGCAATCATTGAAGATCCAATAGTCCTTGATATTAAGCAACGTATCAATGATGATAAGTTTAAGATTGAAGGAGATCTCTTATACTTTAAGGAGCGGCTATATATCCCAAAAGGGCCAGTATGACTTCGAGTCCTTCAATCTCGTCATGACTTTCCTACTGCGAGACATTTCGGATTCAACAAAACATTAGAATTCATTTCCCGAGATTTCTGGTGGCCCCAAATGTGGAAGGATGTGAAGGATTTCATCCTCTCTTGTGACATTTGTTCAAGATCCAAGAACCCTCGACATCGCCTTTATGGACTTCTACAGCCATTGCCCATTCCGTGTCGTCCATGGTCTTCAATTTCCATGGACTTTATTACAGATCTGCCGCCATCGAATTCATTTGACAACATCTTTGTTGTGGTGGATTGACTTACGAAGATGGCACATTTTATCCCTTACAAGAAGACATCGTCAAGCGAAGATACAGCAAGGCTCTTCATTGATAATGTGTATCGAAATCATGGTCTATCAGATGATATCGTGTCGGATCGAGGAACCTAATTTGTATCAAAGTTTTGGAGATTTTTTTTAAAATATTGAAAGTGGACATCAAGCTTTCTTCGGCATTCCATCCTCAAACGGACGGCCAAACAGAACGGATGAATCAAGTTTTGGAACAGTATTTACGATGCAGCATCAACTATCAGCAAGATGATTGGATTGCATATCTATCGCTAGCCAAGTTTGCATATAACAACACCTTTTATGCATCGACTCAAAAAAACACCATTCTTTTCCAACTATGGATACCATCCAAAGCTTGATCTATTGAATTTGTCAGCGAATAACAACCCAATAGCTGAAGGATTGGTGCAGCAACTATCGGAGCTTCAAACCACATTGAAGCTTCAATTGCAAATTGCCCAAGAGTCTTACAAAGCATCCACTGATAAATTTCGAAATCAGGCACCTAATTTCAAGATTGGAGATAAAATATGGTTGCTTCAACGGAATATCAAGACCAAGCAGCCATGTGATAAGTTGGACTACCAGAGATTGGGACCATTTGTTATGCAGAAGCAGATCAATCCTGTGGCGTACCGCTTAGAATTACCAGCTGCTATGAAGGTACACCCTGTCTTTCATGTTTCTCTGTTAGAGCCTTATTGGAAATCGTCTTTTCTTGGAAGAGTGCAATATCCGCCACCTAGTATAAAAATTGAAAACAACAAAGAATATGAGGTAGAAAAGATACTAGATTCACGGCAAAGATAGAATAAATTAGAGTACTTTGTGCATTGGAGCGGCTACGATATTAATGAAAGAATATGGGAACCTGCCAAAAATCTTGCCAATGCATCACAAAAGGTACAGGAATTCCATCGACGATATCCCAATAAATCAAAAGCTGATCATTAACGACAGCTGGAATATATTGCAGAGACTATGTGACAAATTTTTGATTTCCTACGTTTGTGAGTATATATCTCAAATGGCTTCTCGGAAACCTCGAAGCTAGAGAAGGAGGTGATGTCAAGGACATACTTGTTAGAACCTTCTAGAATAATCTAGAAGTTTTCTAGAACTCTCTAGAACCTTCCAAAGCCTTCTAATATCTTTCTAGTGTCAAGGACATACTTGTTAGAACCTTCTAGAACATTCTAGAAGTTTTCTAAAACTCTCTAGAATCTTTCAGAGCCTTCTAATATCTTCCTAGTTAGTAGAAGTTACTTGAAAAGCTTCCTAGATAGGAGTATATATTGGAGTCGAGGCTGAAGAGTTCTTCAATCTCGACAACACATCTTTTAGAGCTCTAGCTCACCTCTCTGGTGTTGTTTTTGTACTCATCTGATTAATCCAGTTCCTGCCAGTTCTTCTTGAACTTCTTGTTTAGACTTCAAGTCTATATTCTGTATCCGTGATATTAATCCAGTTCCTGCCAATTCTTCTTAAACTTCTTGTTTAGACTTCAAGTCTATAGTTTGTGTCTGTGACAGGTAGCTGAAAAGAAGATTCAAAATCTACGACAAGGATAACATTTAGCTATAATTTATGCCGTAGGATTTTAACAACTTATTTGTGATCTTGATTGGAATGATAAGGCTTTTATGACTCAATTTTGTTATAGCCTAAAGGACAATATAAAGAATCTATTGATCACAATATCAAGAGTTGAAAGCTTAGAGGAACTGATAGGTCAAGCCATTACTTGTGACAATCACATATTTGAGTTACAACTACCTATTTGAGTTACAACAAGAGAGGTGATCAATTTTCAGCAATATTTATCAAGATATGTCTGTTACATCTTTAAGAGTATCAGAGAAGCCATTAACATATCTAGAACCTTTGCAGATTGATGCGACTCAATTCAAGCCATTAATATCGGCAATAAAGACTAAATGTCGGCAAAAAAATTTATATCTATATTGTAGAAGATCTAATCACAAGACAACAAATTATCCAAATAAGTCTAGAGAATTCAAGGGACGAGGTATAACATTTGAATTGGAAAGGTCAGAAAACAAAGACGTCCAACTATAATAGGGATCTTGCGGTTGGATACTTTCAAATCTAAAGTACCAAAAAAAGATCTTTTCTTACCTCTGGACTTGATATTCTGTTTTATACTTCCTGTATATATAAGAATATTAAAACAAGAGATTTTTGCTAAAGTCCTTTTAGATACTAGAGCCTCAACATACTTTATAAATAAAATTTTTGCAATCAAGCATAATCTAGTATTTGTAAGTCTTTTTTAGATTTTCAACTCATACAATACAAACTTTGTTTGTTGCAGGTCTAAGTTATAGATATTTGAATAAAGTTGTAAATCCTTACTTTATTGATTAAAAATATTAAAAGATATTAATGTGAACCTCATATCTTGATTAATTCAATATTAGACTTGATTGAATTATTGGTCCGAATTACTATAGTTTTGCATGCTTTGACTTTATCTTTGATTTATAGGCATATAATGATTTTTAATTTATAATCCTATAAGTGGATTTTGAGTTTGTTGATTATTGGAATAGTCATAAAATATGTTGAATGGTCATAGCTTTGTATTAAGATTTTGTTGCCTTGCATCCCTCCTATAATTCTTGTCTTGTAATGAGTAATTTCTTGGTGGTGGATTCAAGAA
>JAWRVF010001936.1:0-32508 GCA_036785485.1 Physcomitrellopsis africana | reverse complement strand
CCTCCCTCCCGATCACTCCACTAGAGCGTAACCTTGCAATTGCAATTGTGGGTGCAATCGTGGTAATCGAGACTCATTGCGATCCGGGCGAGGCAATCGAGACTCATCGCGCCAAATGCCATTTTGGGTTTCGGGGCGACGGGGCTGGGCACGAGGAGGCAGACGGACATGGCGGGGATGAGAATCCTCATCACGGATGACTCTCGTTCCATGGATGAAACATGCCACCTGGACATTCCCACGCGGCATGTCTCGAGTTAGGATGTCTACTGACTCTCGAATTAGGGGATGACCCTCAGGGTGAGAATAGAATATTCCATAAGAGAGCACCATAGTTGAATTTATTAAAAGATGTATCTAAGTAGGGGAGTAGTAAGAAGATTTATTTGATTTTTAGAAAATTTGATGAATTGGCAAGAGGAGTAGGTTGAAACTACATGGACTTCATTTCTTCTATGTAGTTTTAGTAAAAATTAAGTATAGATGAATATTGCCATTAAAAAGAATGCTTACTAATTAATATGTTGTGGTGAGGAGAGAATGTAAGGTTACAAACATTTGGTAGAAAAGAGTTTTTTTATTAAAAGAAACCAATTGCACCATTTGAAGGGTATCAAATTGAATTTTATCTATCGAGCCTTAATTGGCTCTTCTATCTTTTCTTAGAAATTTTTTCATTGCCTATTTTTTTTTTTTTTTTTACTGACATCTCCTATATTGATAAGTTGCACCAAGTTGAATCTTTATCTATTCTCGAGTATTTATTGTAGATCCACTTGTTGCCAAAACTTTGCGATTGCAATTACAAGTCAAGTAGAAGGTGCTATTGTCATTGTATGGAGATGAGAAAGAAGGTAAATAGAGATAGAAATGGAATAGAATTGAAACAATCATATTTTAAAAAAATTTACTTTATATTGTATATATTTGATCTATGTTCTCCAATACATAAAAGACTATTAATCCAAATGTTCAAACAAAGTTCTTTTGTTTGAATGCAATTGCTACAACTAGTATAAGTATTCTCTTATAAGATTGTGGTTGGTGTCAATGTATCTAGATGCTAATTTACTAGCTGAACATCTTACTGTCACATTTGTGAGAGTTGGATTGACAATATTATTGTATTATAAATTAATATGATATTTAAAAATTAATTTAAAATTATAATATATTATAATTTTTAAATATATATTTAGATAATTAAGTTGAATATTTAAAAGAAAAATAGGTTTTATTTGTTGTATAAAGAGAGAATCTTCAAAATCTACATATATTTGATATTAAATTAAGGGGTTGGATTTTTATAATATAATTAATAATTAAAATCTTAAATTAGGATGAAATTTGGTTGGTATAATTTTAATAAGTTAAAAAATAAGTCTGTAAAATTTAAATATAAAAAGATGCTCAAATTGGCAATAATAATGTATTAAACTGGAGGGGATTTGATTTCAACAATATAATCTCTTTCTTCTTAGTTTGAAATATCCAAGTAGCAGCTTGGGATGTTGAAATTGGAATAATTGGTAGGGTAGTGGGGTGATACCTAAGAGGTGCTAAGATTAAATCTCACTATTGATAGGATGTGGTTGAGGGAGTTGTATTTTTTAAATTCTTTATTTTATTTATTTAGGATGATTGGAGGATTGGCCCTACAATACTTATATTAGGAAATTATATTGGATGACTTATCATCTATGGGCGGGAACAAAGAATCTCCCTTAATAGTAATATAATGTGTAATGTCCACATCCTTTATATATTCATCTTTTTGATAGATTGATATATATCTTCCCATAATGGTGGAGATTACAAGTTGGTAGTGACTATAGTATGATGACATCAATCTTTTGAAAATCCTCATCTTTTGCATTTTTATACTTTAAAATTTATACTTTAAGGTTTATGCTTTAGGATTTAAGCTTTAGGATTTAGGATTTAAAATTTAGGATTTAAAAAAAGAATTATGCTTTAAAGGAGGAAGCTTGTTCTTGGAAAAGAAGAGAAAAAAAGAAATTTATGGAGGTTGTTTTAGGAAGAATTAGAAGAAGTTAGAGAAGGAAGAGAAGTGAAGAATAAAAACTTAAATATATTATTTTCTTTGTGAAATCTTTCATTCATTAATATATATATATATATATATATATATATAGATACCTTATTTCATTTTGAATTTGGTTTAAATAATTAGTGGCAATTAGAAGCTGAGTGCCTTCTTAAAGAAAGATCCTCTCACTATGACAATGCTTTGATGGATATTGATTGATTCCAAAGATAGTTATTTTTTTTTATTTTTTTACTTTTTTGCTTGATTTTTTCTTTTTCTTTTTCTTTTTTTTTTTCAACTTGAAAACATTGATGTACATTAAGGTTTCTAGAACTCTCTAGAACCTTCCAGAGCCTTCTAGCATCTTCCTAGTTGGTGGAAGTTGCTTGAGAAACTCTCTAGTTGGTGGAAGTTGCTTGAGAAGCTTCATAGTTGGTGGAAGTTGCTTGAGAAGCTTCCTAGTTGGTGGAAGCTGCTTGAAAAGCTTCTTAGATAGGATTATATATTGGAGTTGAGGATGAAAAGTTCTTTAGTCTCGACAACACATCTCTTGGAGCTCTAGTTCACCTTTCTAGTGTTATTTTTGTACTCATCTAATTAATCTAGTTCTTGCCAATTCTTCTTGAACTTCTTGTTTAGACTTCCAGTTTGTCGAGACTCCTCTCATCTTAGATATCAGAGCTAATTCCTTCTTATTGGAGTGTGGATTATTTCCCTTTTTGAAGGTACACTAGTGTTTTAGAGATTACGGATTACCCTCCTTTAAACTGATATCTTTTCCGTTATAATATTGGAGTCTTATTCTTCTTGGAGAGAATAAATTACCCCTCTTTTTGAAGGTCTTAAGGCGTTTTAGAGATTGCGGAGTATCCTTTTCTAAACCAATATTTCCTCCTTGTAGAAACAATTACTTTTTTTTTTTTAGAATGGCCGAAGGTCAAGATATTAATATGAGTGAAAGTTTGGAGTCCAAGTTGGATGCCATTATGGATGCTCTTACCACGTTATTATAAAGAATTACGGTGATTGAACAAGACTTTGTAAGACTTCATAACAATGGAGCATCCAAAATAGCACAATCTGGGCTTCATTAGCCTCAAGCTTCTATACCAGAAGAAATAATTTTATTTGTGGTTCAACAAGAACCATTGCTTCTACAACAAAAATAGCCTCGAATTAGCCTTCCAGACAAGTTTGATGATACACGCTCTAATTTCAAGGTTTTGTCAATCAAATCAAGTTGATAACAGCTCTAAAATCCAAATGTTATTCGACGAAGGAATCACGCGTTGAATTGGTTGGAACTTTGCTTACGGGACAAGCTTTATCGTGATTTGCTCCTCTGTTCAAAAAAGGATCACCAATTTTTAACAACTTTGAGACTTTTTTGGAGGCATTTGCAGAAGCATTTGGCGAGCATGACAAGGCTTGATGGGCTACAACAAAAATTTGATCGCTACGATAAGAGACTCGCTCCGCATCACTCTATGCATCGGATTTCAGGCAATTAGTATGTGACATCAATTGGGACGAAGAAGCATTGATGAGTCAATTCTATTGGAGTCTAAGGCATGACGTGAAGGATTTGTTGTTATCTCTTCTTGATCCACGAACGCTCAACAAAGCCATTAGCCAAGTTGTGAAGTGTGATAACCACCTATTTTAGCATCACCAAGATCAATGCTCTAGACAATATATAAATCATTACGGCGCAACTATATCGGTGTCGTGTAGTAATACGACTACTAGGTGAAAGAGGGGAGGAATGATTATATTATAGAAGAGCTCAAATGAAAATATTTGAGAAAATTATCTTAGAAAAATAGATAATAGACAAGGAGGTAGTAAAAATTAAAAAGTGCTAATGCTGCCTTTTATAAAAGGGATTTCTACTTACTTTGTAAAGCCATAAAAATGGTAAAACAAAGTAGATTAGAAAAATAATTGGTATATGTATGTTTAATAAGAAGTTAAGAGTAGGTTTTAGAGAAATTTACCTCAAAACTACAAGAGTTGATATCCGGAGAGGGCCGGTTAAGAACCTGGGTCGAAACCAGACCCCAGGGCACAGAACCGCGTGCCGACGGCGAATGGGAAGTCTTTTTGCAGATCGGAGATTGGGGTTAGGGAGTGAACTTGAAGGGTTTTATATAAGAATTGATTTTGAGTGATTTGGAGAGAAAACGATTTTGTAATAGCTTTGCAAAGTCAGGGTTTATTTTGGCTACTTGAGATTTTGTGAAATAAATTAGGGTTGATGGTTTAGGCAATTCCAGAAGCTTTGCAGCAGATCTACGGCTGGAAATTTGTGGGTTTTTGGGTATTGTTGTTGTCAATGTGTGCTGTGAATTTGAGATTGATCTAACGGTTTGATCAAAGGTTATTGAAATTTATGTGAGTTGGGGTCTCTAGAATTGGGTTTTAAAGGTCAGTTAGGGTTTCGCAGATTTTGATCAATCTATCGGTTGGATTGGGGTGAAATTTATGTGTGTGTGTAGAAGACTTAATTTCCTACATGCTTGTGAAATTTGGAAGCAGTTGAATGGTGCAAATAGGAGGTTTAGGCACTGGAATATTGGCGTGAAGATTGGAGAAGGAGGCCGGCTGATACCCGAGCAAATTTGTAAGTTTTTCTTCTTCTTGGTAAGTTGGATCTTCTTCAAACTTGGTGTGTGTGTTTTTAACTTAATTGTTAAGGTGTATGAAATATTTCAATCAAGATCAACGGTTTGTTTGGTAGTTATTGTGGTTCTAAAACTGCCTTAGAAATTGCTTAGGGTTTGACTTAGGGTTTGATTAGGATTTGACTAGGGATTGACTTAGGGTTTTATTAGGGTTAGGATTTCATTAGGGTTTGACTTAGGGTTTGATTAGGGTTTGACTAGGGTTTGATTAGGGTTTGACTAGGGTTTGACTTAGGTTTGATTAGGTTTGACTAAGATTTGACCAAGATTTGAGTTAGGGTTTCATTAGGGTTAGGGTTTGATTAGGGTTTGACTTAGGGTTTGATTAGGGTTTGACTAGGATTTGACTTAGGGTTTGATCAGGGTTTGACTTAGGGTTTGACTAGGGTTTGACTTAGGGTTTGACTAAGGTTTGACCAAGGTTTGACTTAGGGTATGACTAAGGTTTGATCAAGGTTTGACTTAGAGATTGACTAGGGTTTGAATAAGATATGATTTAGGGTTTTAAGATTCTATTTTTAGTATTTTCTAAATTTAGCATTTTATATATTATTTTCTATTATGATTATTGAATGATTCATTTATTCTTCTTTTATAATTTTTTTAAGATTGAATCAAGCTGAAAAATATTGTTAAGGTTTAATAGAAGTTAATTAAGATTCTATTAGAATTGTTAGGATTTTGTTGTGGCGTATTTTCTTTTTATCTTCCACAGCCAGGTGCCCGGAGCATTCTCAAGCAAGACTTCACGTATTATGACATCGGCAAGTAGCCAAAATTCACAATCGGAGGCAGAGGACATGCAGATTGATGTAGTACATATCAAATCCCTTATTCCAGAAGAAAAGAAGCAGCATATAGAGGAAGGTTTGTGTTTGTATTGCGGTGGAGAAGGCTTTAGAGTTGGAAGCTATCTTAAGAAACAAAATAGACGCAGCATCAAGACTAGAAGTGCGTTTATTCAAGAAAACGAGGATGCCTCGCCACAATAGGAACCATGCGGCTAGACAAATCAATACCAGGTTCCTCTCTTTCTACTCAATCTGCCCGTTGTTTTACAATTCCTTTGTCTTTTGGCCCTTAAAAACTAAAAATCTTAGCCTTATTAGATTCAGGAGCATCTGCTTATTTCTTAGACTAAGAATTTGCTAAGCATCACAAAATTCCCGTAGTACAGAAATTCAAGCATATTCACGTAGAAATAATAGATGGATGACCTTTATTGTCTGGTAGTGCCACCTATGAATCAGAACCTATAGAGGTGACGTTTAAAGACCATAGTAGTTATATTATTTTCAACATTATTAGCACCTCGTCAAACCCTATTATTCTTGGTCTTTCTTGGTTGGAAAAATATAATCCATCCATAGATTGGAGGCTGCGGAGGATAACATTTCCTATAGAACAACCTAAGGACAAGCCTCGAAGAAGACCCCAAACCAAAAAGTCTTTATTTATTGGAGCAAAAACATTTGTAAGATTGTGTAAGGAAGACACACTATTTGTCATTTATGCGACTCTAACTAGTGAAAAACAGATTTCAATAGTAGGTATATCGGAACAATATAAGGATTTTCAAGACGTGTTCTAAAAAAAAAATACTGACATGCTACCGGAGCACTGATCATACGATTGTGCCATAGAATTACAAAAAGGAGCACAACCACCTTTTGGCCCAATCTACAACCTATTGCAGATGGAATTGGTTGAATTGTGGAAATATATTGATGAGAACCTAGCCAAGAATTTCATTTGTCATTCAAAGTTCCCAGCTGGGGCACCAATCTTATTTGTGAAGAAGAAATATGACTCACTATGGATATGCGTGGACTATCGAGGTCTCAACAAGGTGACAAAGAAGAATTGCTATCCATTGCCTTTGATCTCTAGTCTTTTAAAACAACTTGGATGTGTAAAGATCTTTACAAAGATTGATCTAAGGGGAGCTTACAACCTTGTGCAAATCAAAGAAGGAGACAAATTGAAGACAGCTTTTTGTACAAGGTATGGCCATTTTGAATATAATGTCATCCTATTTGGTCTTACCAATGCTCCGGCGGTCTTTCAATTTATGATGAATGACATTTTTTGAGAGCATCTAGATAATTTTGTTGTCATCTATCTAGATAATATCTTGATATTTTTCAGGAATGAAGAAGAGCATGAGAAGCACGTTCATTTGATACTCAAAAAATTACGCAAGCGAGGACTCTACGCTAAGTTGAAAAAGTGCTTATTTCACCAAACTGAGATGGAATTTTTAGGATTCGTTACAACTACAGAAGGCTTGAAGATGGATCCCAAGAAGGTAGAAGCAATTATGTTCTGGGAAGTTTCAAAGACGGTTAGAGACGTACAATGTTTTCTTAGCTTTGCTAACTTCTACTAGATCTTCATCAAGAATTACTCTCAAGTTGCTGCTCCACTCACTCGATTGACGTATAAGGATAAGCTTGAATGGAGACCTTTAGCGGAAAAAGCATTTCAAAATCTTAAGACGGCATTTGCTACGGCTCCAATTTTGGTACACCCAAACTTTACAAAGACTTTCTATTTGGAAACCGATGCTTCAGATTTTGTTTTAGGAGCCGTACTTTTACAAATGGGCATTGACAATAAGCTTCATCTAATTGCATTCTATTCTCAGAAGTTTTTTGCGGCTAAGATCAACTATGAGATCTATGATAAGGAACTCCTTGCTGTAGTGGATTCTTTCCAAGAGTGGCGTCACTTCCTCAAAGGAGCTGTACATCCGGTGACCGTTGTCATATTGTGGTTTGGCTACTATGTGAAAAAATTGTACATGTATATTTAATGTACAATTTACTACTTAGCTAAATGAAAGTCATATATTTTTTTTTTAGTAGTGACTTTTGGAGTTAATTTTATATTGATAGTAACTTGTATATATCTTAAGTCGCCTTTGTTAGACATTGGTGATCCTTAAGATCTTATTTACTTCATTTATTTGGTGCTTAAAGCACCAAGTATGTAAATCTTATAAGAAGAAGGGTTAAAAAAGGGTTTTTAGTGTAAAAAGGGTAGTTTGGCCATCCATGTGGATGAATAGAGGTGGATGATAGAAATCTCTATTCTAATTGGTCAAAAATCATGCCCAATGGGCTTCAAGGAGGCTGCCCGAGGGTTTATTAGGAGTTAGGGTTTGTTTTTGGAAGACAGTCAAACATCAGAGGTAAGGATCATAAGGTTTAGGTTTTTGGATTTGATTTAAGTGCAAATTTTGTGTGATTTGCACTTTTTATGAAGAAGTTATAGGCGCTCAAAATTAAGGTGTTGATTTTGGACCTATTGTCACTCTTTTGGGTATAACTCGCGCATACAGAGAGCAATCAAGGATCGACGACTAGGGTTGGAGAGAGCAATTTCACGGCTACACTTTTTACATATGGCTTGATAGAGATATTGGGAGTTGAAGTCAGTGCTTACAAACTTAAGCGCAGTAAGTGACCTGCTTACATAGTGGTTATATTTTGAGCTATATCTTAGGCAATTTCATAGATTTGTGGCTCAAAATTTTCAAGAATGTATATTTGTATGTCACAAGACTATGTGCAAAAATTTTGTGGCATTAGGGTTTTGGGTTTGTGAGATATAAGAAAAATAGTACTTAGGTGTCTCTGAGCTAGGGTTTTAAGCACCTGCTAGAGATTTTGAGATATCAGACGATTGAAAATGAATTTGCGGTTTATTTTTTCTTGTAGTGAAATTTAAGAGGATTATCTACTCTTTGAACTAAATTTTATAGAAATTGAATGGTTGGATTAAGAGTAATTGGACTCTAAAGTTTATATGTTTTTTAATAATCATAAACTCATTTAAGATTTGCTTATAATGCTCAAAAAAATAAAAATAAAAGAATAGTGAACAAATCTTTATACATAAATTTTAAGAATTTTTTTATTATAGATTTAGATAATCATTTTTTTAAAAAATAAATAAATTTATAATTAAAATTAGATGTATTATTAGAGTTGAGAATGTTTTTATTTTAAGTATTTTTTATTGTCTTTATTTTATAGCTTCTATACCTTTTATTTTAAAATTAAGTGTATCTTCTTTAACAAAATTACACTAAATCTTTAAGTATACAATTTAACTACTTTTAAAAGAAACTGTTTCTTTTTGTTGATTGCACAATTATTAATTACTCTTTACAATCTATACAAATCATATATTTATTTTTTGAAGATTACTAAGTATTCAACTTAAGTAATGTTTTTGTTTATATATATATATATATATATATATGATTTTTTTAATACTTAATTTATTTATGATTTAGATTGCTTTTTCTTTTTTATTGTTTTTACTCTATCTCTTTAAATGTGAAATAAAAATTATGAATATATAATTTGTGCACGACAATCTGCACAAAAATAACCGTACTGAAGCTATGAAGAAAAATTGTATAACTTCGTGTTAATAGATACTGATCATATCGACAGATAGCTCCTTTAATAAAATAAAATAAATGAAATAGAACCCTTCTTTATTAATGTATGCAAGAAAAGCATATGAGATACAGTGTATTTCTACAACAATTTATTTTGTGGGTTCTTAAGTACGACCAAAATTAGAATTTAGATCCTTTTTTTTTCTTTTTTCTTTTTTCTTTTTTTTGAATTAGTTGCGAAAAATCACATGTTACTATGATTTTCTTTTTTCTTTTTTTTTTACTTTTTCTCCCTTCATAATCGAGAAAATCATAAATTGATAAAAAGTTCACGAACATAGATCATAATTCTTAAAACAATTGTACAATGTTTATTAAAATGTAGAATACATCACGTACTTTGACAGAATAATGATGCTTTAACCTAACGATTGTGCACGTCGACACAAACTCCATGAACACAAGTTCCAAGGGAAGATGGACAATTGTTTCAATGTTAGCATAAACATGGTTTTGAAAATTTTCAAAACAGTAGAGAAGCTTAATCATCCACAGACAGACATGCAGACAAGAATATGCATCACTTAGAAGTGGTTTTGCACAACATCGAAAAACTGGAAATGGTTGTCAATTGAGAGGGTTGAGAACAGAATTTAGGGTCTGACAAACTAGTATATACAATCCACATACAATTTTGTTCCCGCATGCTACACCTCATCTCCCTGGTTGGTGATGTGAGCGCGATGCAGCAGCGCAGCGCAAGGAATTCGAGCAATGGATGGAGCCTTACCACGCTGCTCTCATTGCACTAGGAATGTCAATTGTCGCGATCGATCATCACACTCGTCCACACACCACACGCGATTACAAATGCTGAACTACATTCAAGGGAGTTTCACCAAAATCTTACATCAAGCGACTTGTCTCTCTAATATCAAAATGTCTAGAAACTTGCGCGCTCTAACGAGGGAAAAAACTCTTTGAAGAAGAGGAAGAAGAACGCTAAGCGCACACTTAGTGTACAGATTCACATGGTAGGCTCTCAATTCGCCTTCCCCTTCCACTCGTCGTTTACTTTGCCCGAGTCCGCGTACCCAGCAGAAGCCTCTGAGCCCGGAGTTCGGCCAACGGTGGACTCCACCGGTGTTTTGGATTCACTGATCCCGTTCGCGGAGCCCGTCTTCTGCACAGAATCCCAGCCCGGGGTACTCCCGACTGCAGTTCCCGTGGCTGTTGAAGACTGGTGGTTGCCGTTGCCATGCTCCGAGTTGCTGTTCATCTTGTTCGCCGCATTTGAGATAGACTTCTTCCCTGAATCCACCACCGAGGAGCCTACATCCTTTGCTTGTCCGGCTTTGGACTCTACCTCCTCTTGCGCATTGCCTGCTCTCTGCTTGGCCGATGCGGACAGCTCCTCTGTCTTGTCTTTTGCCTCCTCTGCGGTGTCTTCTAGTTTAGCTTTGGATTCCGAAGCCTTCTCCTGAGCCGTACTCTTTAACTCGTCAGTCTTGGCTTGCACGTTGTCCTTGGTCTCACCGAACTGGTCCCGGGCTCGGTCGGCAGTTTCCTTAGCGCTCTGTTTTGCCTCTCCAGCTTTCTCCTGGGCATTGTCCTTCAGCTCAACTGCTTTGGATTTCGCGCTCTCTGTAGTGTCTTCGGCTCTTCGTGCTGCATCCTCAGCTTTCTCCTGAACTGCATCTTTAAGCTCGCCCGTCTTGGCTTGCACATTGTCCTCGACTTCGCCAGCTTTGACCTGAGCCTGGTCAGCAGTTTCTTTAGCCCTCTGTCTTGCCTCACTGGCCTTCTCCTGAGCCGTGTCCTTGAACTCGGTTGCCCTCGTTTGCACATCTCCCTTGACTTCATCGAACTTACTCTGGGCGTCGCTTACGGTTTCCTCTACCTTCTGCCTTGCCAGCTTCGCTTTGTCTTGAGCAGTGGCCGTGAGCTCGGCAGACTGGGCTTTCACATTCTCCTTCACCTCACCGAACGTCCTCTGAGCCTGCTCTGCGGTTTCTTGAGCCTTCTGTTGAGCCTCATGAGTTTTCTCCTGTGCCGTTGCTTGGGCATCACCAACGTTTTTCTGGAAATTATCTACGAACCTCTCCGTTGTCTTCGTCAATGCGTCCCACCCCTTGGCCGCAAGCTCCGCAACCATAGACCCTGTCTCGCGTGCTTCTTCAACAGCCAAGTTCATCACCTTGAGTCTCTTGTCAAGAGCTCCCTTCGCACCATCTAAAGCTTCCCGCGCATCCCCACTGAGCTCCGACGCACCCTCAGCCGCGTAATCCAAATTCTCTCGCCCTGCCTTCACACCTTCCTCTGCTTTCCTAGATAGTTCCTCGATGGTTGGCCGACTCGAATCTATCCCTTCCTTCAGATTTTTAGAAATGGTCCTTGTCAATCCTTCCAGCTGCCCACCAATGTTTTGGCTAACCTCGTTTGTTTTCTCCTCCGCCTGTTTTGTCACCCCGGTATCGATATCACTGCGAGATCTATCACCCTCCAGCTTTGAAGCTGTGTCGGCCATCCCCTCAATTGTCACCTTGTTGCGCCTCAAATCTCCACCAACCTTGTTGGTCATGTCTGACGCATCCTTCTGGACCGTCGCTTGGAATTCGGGCCCTTCATCTACAGCAGAGGAGGACGTCACGTCCAACACCTTCTCCTTGATTACCTGATGATTACGAACATCCATGTTCTCGTAAGATTGAAAAGATCAGTGAAGAAAACCAGGAACATACACATCCTAACTTCAGACGATGGAGTCTGCAGCAGGACATTTTATGGTTCAAAAACAGAGCGTAACTTCACACCTGGTCTTTGAAGAAAGGAGCAGAGTCAGCTCCAGATTCCGAAGAGGTCCCGGACTCTTTCTTGGCTTCTCTCTCGCTGATTTCTGCAGCTTTGGCTTCCAACGCTTCCGCAGCATCCTCAATACTCTGACCATATTCCGCAGCGAAAGGTTCAGCGTCTTTCTTTGCAAGAGAATCGACATCTTCGGTTGAGTCCACTGCCATGTCAGACGCAACGTCGACAGCTTTCTCCCGAACATTGTTGTCTAATGAGGCAGCATCAGAGGCGTCATCCACCTTCGCATCCAACTCTGCAGGGCTGTGCCCGTTAGAAAGCTTCTTAGCGTCCTGCTCAAACTGCTGACCAGACTCAACAGCCTTCTCAGATGCGAGTTCTACAATCTTGTCCCCTTCACCGGGCAATGAAGCACGCGCCAGGTACGGACCGGTGTTCACTACTCGTCTTCCAGAAAGCTTCAACGACAGCTTCTTGCTCCCGCCACCTCCCCTTCGCCGACGCAAGGGTAACCTGAAAATTGAAGAAGTGGATGGCTCTCCTACAGTCCGGTTCCCAGCAACAGGTGCATTATACAGCACGTGTGCTGTGTTGCATCCCAAAGTTGCCGCCATGTTTCCAACCAACAAAACAATCCCTTCTCAACCGCACACTAAAAAAAAAAGTGTTGATTACACGTCCTGAATCCCTGCTTCACTTAAAATTACTCACTCCTGATCTGCAATGCACATCCTCACCATCAGCACTGACGCTCGACTCCAATTAGGGAGGACTCTAGACTGGTTCTGAAACCACAATCACAACACCTGGAATTCATAGAAGAGCTCAACACACAACAAAAGCAAAAACGCATACAAAAACGTGGCAGCAGATATTGGAGAAGGGCCTCAGGTTCCTTGCAGATTGCTCGAACCCAGTAGCACAGACTCCCAAGTCTAGGGTCCTACACAAGCATAGAAATTGTGGAATGGTGAGCAACAGTGGAGCGATAGGGTGAGGTATGGTGTGGTGTGGTGCCTGGAAGACGAGGCCCAGAAGGAAATTTGGGCTCCCTTGGAGGGCTCGGAAAGGCTTGCCATGCCACATGGCGTTGCCACGTGCGAGCTTGTCATGATCCCCACGTGGCGGAACTGCGTCTCATGGAGGGCCACTTGGCAATTGAACCCCCCTTGCCCAGTCACCAAGTGTGAGGCTCAGGGCATGATCCCATTCAACACACTTTTCTTCTCCTCATTCTATGAGTTGATACAGCATATGGGCATTGTCGAATCATGCACCTTTGTTTGTTTATTTATTTATTTATTTGTTTGGTTACGAAATCTTAACTTCATCTAAAACAATGAATTAGGTATAGAATTTGAGAAGGGGAAAGAGGTGGTGTTTATAATGTGTGTGTGCATGTGGATTTTATTTTGTTGTTAATCTTTGTTTTGACTCGGATCATGGTTCAAATTCTAATCTAGGATTTAAATTAGGCTCAAATCCTTACTTCAAATTTAATTTGACCATTGTCATTATTATTATTGATGGTTTTAACTTGATGCTGGTTCCGATCCTAATGGTTATTCAAATTGTGGACTTAATTAATCCTAGACTACCATAACTTTAAATTTTCTCTCCAGATGGCTTCATTGACTTTATTTTGAAGTAAATATAATTCAATTGATGATGTTTTATATTCTAGGAGTTTTATTTCTTCTTAGTAAATTTTTTTATACACCAAATTGTATACTATTTAAATGAGTGATTTTATGAGCTGATTCAGAAATAGAAATTGATCTATTTGTTATTGTTTCAATAGTCATACTTTCTAAATTTAATATATTTAGTACTTCAGCAACAATTTCTCTATGACAATATGTTAAATGGATTTTACGTTGCTTAAGAATTCCATTCTGTAGTCCTAGATCCTCATCAATTTATAGTCAGGTCATGAAAATTAAATTGATATAAAACATTATTGTCCAAATTGTAAATTGGATGATGAAAAAATCATTTAGATTGATATAAAATTTTAAACAAATTTGAAAACACAAAGTTTATAATAAAAGTTAAAAATTAAAAAATTAAAATTATTGTGGTTAATATTTATGCAAATATATATATATATATATATATATATATACACACACACACAAACACAGTATATCACATAATCTATAAACTTTTTATTACACATGCATAACTCAATTATATGTACTTATTATAGGTATTTGAAATAAACTTGAATTATTTAATAATAAATAATATTCAATATAAAATAAAATTATATTCAAATTTTAATATTTATGTTAAAGAATAAATATCATAAAAAATCATAAATGATCTTTGCATCTTATATATATATATATAATTGAACCTTTGGAGTTTATTTTTTATTATTTGAAAAAGCTATTTAGTGTGTATGTATATTAAATATGATTCTAATTTCTAATATTTTTAATCATTATTATTATTATTATTATAAAAATAATCAAAATATTTTTTTATTATAAAAATATTATCAAATTAATTATTAACCTTGATTTTTAAGTTCATTGAAAAGATATTCCTTCCAAAATAACTACTAAAAGTTTAAAAAAATAAAGTTAAAGAAATCATGACAAAAGAAATATGTATTTGCTAGCTTAGAATCCAAATATCTTCTCAAAAGGCTCTTAGTCTAAACTTTGGCACTATATGTATATTCTAGTCTAGAACTCAAACATCTATTTGGTAGGTCTTTAGTTTGGACTTTGGCACTACAAATATTTGCCAATCCAAAGCTTGGATAATTAACTAGTCTATCTTTGGTCTGCACTTTGATACTATAGACCTCACTCAATCAAAAGTCTGATAATTTAAGATTTAGCAAAAAATCCTTCAAATACTTTGTTCAGGTTGGTAATCAATTCCAAAAAGTCTCCAAATAAGTTGGACTTGAAGTAACACTAATTTCAAACAATGTCAATATAATTAACTTCTACTACATAAATGAGTTGAATGGAATCTCAGTTGAGAGAATTTTGCACCAATTACTATTATGAGCCAAACAAAGATAAAATCACTAAGATTAGTACGAAAAAATGAGAGAAGAAAAATAATATTAAATTAGATCTAAAATTAACTAATCTTAATGGAATATGAGATTTTAATAAGATTCCCAAAATACCAAAGATAAGAGAGTTATTTCCACTAGGATTTATTATATACTTATATTACATCTAACTAATTACGGCAGCTAGTCGTTTGCTTTGGTGACTACTTTACTATGTTGTTCTAACTTAATATGTTCTATTTGAAGTATTTCATTCTTAAGTGGATCATATATATTTGACTTGTTGTAGGTTTAGGTTTTGATCTATAAAACTTTTACTATGTTTAACTTAAGATGATAAATATATTTTAAAACTATAAATTTATTCTAATATTTTTATATATAGTTATGATATTTTTTTGAAAATTTTATTTTCAGATATTATTTTATTATTTTTTGATAAATAAAATTATATTTTATATATTACTACAACATTTGGTCGTCTTTTGAAAACTTGTTCACATATAGTTATTTCATGATAAGAAAAAAACTTATATCATCTTTAATAGACTATCTATAATAAAAAAAATATAGCATTAAGAGAATCTAATAGCACAAAAATTATAATGCAAGTTACAACTATAAAACACAACAAATAGTTATTTTAGAATAAATAATAATTATAAAAATTTGTAAATAAAATATTAAAGAATATTTTATGAAATTTATATATTATATAATAAAATAATTTTTTAATTATATTTAAAACCATCAAGATTTATAACAATAAATTCTAATGTTTTATTTAATTTAGAATATCTAGCATCAAAATAACAAAATCATACTTTGTTAGAATTATAAAAAAATTAATATTGATACTTTAATATATAAAAAAAAATTCTTAATTCAAAATCAAATAAATAGTTTTCATATTTTTAATACTTAAAGATATTATATATTTTTAATAAAAATATTATTTGAAATATTAAAAAAAATAGATATATATATATATATATATATATATATAATAGAAATAAAATCTAAAATAAAATTTATTTAGATAACTTAAAAAATTATTTTATTAGTAAAATAATAAAAAACATCACCATTGTTATCATTTGTATATATATTTAATAGTTATAAATTATTTTTTTAATTATATTTTATCAATAAATTATATATATATATATATATATATATGTCACATATAAAATTATATCACTAATTTTTGCTTAAGATATATTTTTAGGTAATTAAAATAAAGATTTAAAATAAAAAAGTAAACTAAACATGCACTAAGTTTGATTAGATTGAAGGCAATTTTATAAGTTGGCATAGGCACAAAAGTCAATAGGATGCAAAAGCCAAGTAGGTGTGAAAGCTGACAAATATAGAAGTTAAGAAAAACTAGTAGATTAGGAAAATATAAGATCTATATAGATTTAGAGGCTTGGAAGATTGTGGTAGACTTAATATGTAAGGGTGCAAGGCTAACACATTAGTTTTTAGTCTTTTTTTCAGTAAGTGAAAGAGGTTTTGAGTCTTGTGTGGGAATTGAGAGTGTGATATGTCAAGAGCAAGTTAGCCATAGATATGTGAGTTGTGAGATATAACAAGAGAGTAATAATATTGTATGATGTAGAAATTGATGTAGTCTTTGGGTGTAATTATATTTATGTAAAAAGAATGAGAATCAAGAGGTTACTAATTGGTCATTGCAAAAGCTTTTATATTTCTATCCTTTTATTCTTCTACAAGATTTATATATCATTAAATTTAAAGTATTTTTTATTCTATTTATTTATTTATTATAAAAATTAGATAGTTATTAATTTAATTAAAACACTACACTAATAAAATATCTTTTTCCAAAGTAGATAATTTGTTACTTATCTAATTTAAATTCTAATAAAAAAATTATTTTATTTTATTTTATTTTTAGATTAAAATATAATTAATATAAATATTTTTTTTAATATGTATTTTTTAAATATTAAATATTATATTTTACTTGTTATTAACTTAGAATTATTTTAAAATAGTTTTAAATATGTATGTTTTAATAAATAATTTTTAAATTTTTAAAAAAGTTCTATGATATATAAATTATTTTTGTCTTTGAAATAAAACCTTGTAGTATTTCAAGTACAAAATTTTGGATTTCAAAAAATAGTAAGATTTTTTAAATTTTTATTTTGTCTAATTTAATCATAATTAAATATATTTTTAATATCTATTATAAAAATTTATTTATTTTAAGAAGCCATAATTTATCTAAAACCTTCAAAAATATATTTTTTTCTAAAATGCATGAATTGACATCTTGCAAAGCTCTTAAGTTCCTTCCAACTAAAGATTTGTAATTGCTTATAGTTCTAACATTTAAGTAGGGAAAGTCTTTTATTATTAAATTTGTACTATTCAAGAATTAAAATATATCTTGATATTAAA
Source organism: Physcomitrellopsis africana (assembly GCA_036785485.1). Taxonomy (NCBI): domain Eukaryota; kingdom Viridiplantae; phylum Streptophyta; class Bryopsida; order Funariales; family Funariaceae; genus Physcomitrellopsis; species Physcomitrellopsis africana. Next base: position 15,085 of record JAWRVF010001936.1, on the reverse strand, counting down.
ATTATATTAAAAACTAAAATAAATTTATTATTAGTAAACTTAAATAAAAGTAAATAAGATAAAAAATTATCTAATTTATAATTGATAGTGCATTTTAAATATTAATTTAAAATATTTTAAGTCTTTCTACTTGATTACAAATATACATAATAAAACAAGAAAGAAAGTTTGATATATACTTTTAAGATTTTAAATAATATTTTCTCAAATATAAAAATATATTTTAATCTTATTTTATAAAATATTATATAAAATCCATCATGTTAGTAGATATTATTTATAATTACTAGACAAACTAATTTATTTTCTTATAACATAGAGTAAAATGGATATTATTAATTAGCTTATTTGATCCCACAAATTTGGCATAAAAAACTTAATGACCATAAATTTATAACAAAGTCTAAAAATATAATATTCTACACTTGTTTCAGAATACATAATGGTTTTAAATATCTATAAAAACTATGTATAAGGTTGTTTTTAATTTAACATAAGTATCATTTTACACAATAAAATTTCAAAAAGCCACATTTAGACATAAACAATTTCAAGTGGTGAATCTCAACAAATTAGTGAATATAAAATTTTTGGATACAAAAACATCATAATGTATTTGTATCATAGAGGGTTTTGTTGATGTTTTAAAATTATAGAATGATTTCTGTAATATTAAATATTTTAAAATTTTATTTTAAAGCCTTTAAGATTATAATATTTGTTGTATATAGCAAAAAGTGAATTTAAGGCATACAAAATACAAATAAATAAAATATAATAAATCTATTAACATTAATATTACCATTGACTAAGGATAGGTTTGCTTAAATTCCAAAAAATAATAATAATAATAATAATAATAATAATCACAATTAATTATATTATTTAAAGACTATTTCAATTTTTTTCAAAAACCAAATACTTGCAACTAATTTTATTCTACCAACAAAACTTAATAAATATCATACATCATCAATTCAACTAAATAATTAAGTAAACAAGAAATATATCATTTATAAAATATCACATTCCACATTGATTTGTAAATGCATTTAGTAAAGTCTAATGCACTACCAATCTACATCATAATAACAAATATTTAACAAGTGCGCCATTCATTCAAGACCCAAATTAATTTAACAATAATAGTTTAAAACATAAATATAATAAACAATAAATAATTGAACTCTAAATTACACTTAACAGAAGTCCTTCACAAAGCACGGAATTTGTTTACCTGGGTGTATCCATGGTGCTGATGGTAGCCTCTCAGCTCTAGGAATGCACCGACATACAGAAATAAATAGGGAGACAACGAAAAAAATTATAACACAGCTTTGCATGTTCTTCCAATTTCAAAACCCTCAACTTTTATCTTGGTCAACAGAAATAAAACCATGTATGATATCGTCAAGCACCGAAGATTCCTTGGGAAGAACTATCTCACCCCTTTAATGCTTAATGCTTAAAGCGTAGTCCCAGGTCCCACAGAGAAATTTGACTTGGATATTATACACAAACTCTAAAAATTTGTTATGCCTCGAATAGTCTCAAACAGCACACTGGTTGCCACATTGTGGCAAACCAGGCATCCACACTAACTTGCTGCCCTTGGGCACATATTTAAGCGGCATCACTTAAAACAGAGATGGACGGAATGCACGGTGGATTGCAAGCAGACCATCTGCAACGATAGCCTGTTTGAGCAACTTTGAAACGAACAAACACACACATAATACTACTACTACTAATAATAATAATAATAATAATATCCCAATCTCATAATGAGAGGCATGTCAAGAATATGAAGAGTTCAATTCTACCTGTGGAATGTCTTCAGATTGGAAGCCATAACAGAAGAAGAAACTTTGAATGGCAATACAAATACACTGTAAGTCTAGCACTCTCAAATAACTACTGTGCTTCCTTTGGAGCCTTAACTCTTGACTTGACAGGAATTAGAGTCGCTGGCAACCTTGCATAGGCGGAATAAGCAAGACAAACAACGAGAATAGCTAAGAATCCAACCCACCATGCCTGCTTCGGTATACCCAAGATTACTTCCTCGCACACTGCACGTCGAAACAAGAGCTGTCATTACCTCTCTCAAAATCTCCGAAAAAATGATTTGAAGTAAGATAGACACAACTGCAAATAGTTGCAGGAAACAGAATGATATCATACAAGTGAATGCAGTAGTCACTGCTTTACAAGAGATAGGCAGGAAGGTAAAAGAACCAACACAGAACCAAGAGTAGAGGTCAGGAATTAGCTCTTCATATCCTGTTAATCAAAGGCTTGAAACTAGGACATGCCAATGGAAAGTATTAATAACCACGACGCATTATCTTGACTCCATTCATTGATTATTGCTATCACTATAATTAGCGCATGAGTAGAACTGGCTAGGGCTATACTTATGACAGTTAATAATTGAAACGCCTGGTTCCAAGGACACTGATCAGCACTGTAGCAAAATTTTATGACCAATTCGATCACAACATGACGATCACAGAACTGCCTAAACAGACTGGTAGAGGACATACTTATGTTGTAGAGGATGAACGGTTGATCAGATGTGTGCTGCCTAGATAAGACGGTAGCAGGATGTACAACCACTATCACTCTTTTCCAATACTCGGCTGTTGCTGCCTGTTGATTAAGCACGTCAGTCACAAACTCAATTAGAATGGAATAGCATTGATACGAAAATACCACTGCAGAAGCTACAGATGTGTGCAAGGAGAAAGGGAAAGATGCAAACATCAAATCGTTCAAACATCCTAAATAGGCAAATGAAGAGTGGTTCACAGCAGAGCATTCCACCTGCTGAGGGAAATCCTTGGTAACATAGAACATCATCTTCTCAGTATTGAGCAGTCTCCGCCCTGATCTGGGCATATCCGGTGAGCTCTCGTGACCCAGCGATATTTCAAAGCTTGCAGGAATCTGTAACAAAGATCATAACGCAACCATCAGGGGTAATTGGGCGCTGCAGGTATATAAGTCCTCTGTTGCGCATCAGTCACATTACTATGAAAAGAAAAAATTACAAATGATCATTAGCAAGGTTCCAGATATCAACAATGAGTCTTGTGTACTGCTATCGTTGCATATCAGTGATACTGTGAAAAAGCAGCAGAAGGGGAATATTATCAAGACTGCAACGTATCTGATCATATAATACACCTAGTAAGCGGAGAGAAGGAACATACAGAGGCAGGGTAAGATATCTTGATTTCGTACCACTTGCGATCATGCAAGCCCCGAACTTCATATTCACGGCTGCTCCCATCATAAAAGGAAAGGCTCTCTCGTTTCTTCTCCTCCCCCACTCTTAAAACTGGAACATCTGAACTGTGGCCAATACCATACAAAAAATCAGCCTCCTCACCCTTCTCAATCAAAAATTTATGCGCACCCATCTAAACCCTAAACCTTGAAATTTGAGCATATGATACAAATGAAGCACAAAATCTCAACTCCAGCATAGGAGCCATTTCATTATAAGGACAAAAATTCAACTCGAGATTAAAAATACATAGTAGTACTATTCCAACGTCTCAAATTAAAACCAAGGTGTGCTGCACCCTCCACATAACTCGACAAAAAAATCCATTCTACGAGGCACTCGTAGAACCGATGTGAATCACCCACAAATCTCCCTCTTATCACTGAATAAAGGCTTACCTCTCAAGTCCATGTGCACCGCGATCATGAAACGACGCGCAAATCAGTAGCAGCCAGATTGAATACAGGAGGAGATCCCGCCTGCGAAGTCCACATGTTCCAAGCATTGTTCCCTTCGCGTACACCATCCCAGTTTCTCAAAATCATGAAAAACAAACTAAAACAAGGTGAAAAAAACAGCCCACGTTAGCATTAGATGGCCGCCTTCTAACCCAGGTCTGCAAATGTGCGCCGTGATGCGTTGGATCGTTGCGATGCGAATGAAGAAACAGACCAGCCTCTGCAGTCAGGAGAGATGCCGCCTACTACCGCGTGTTGCCGCCATGTTGCCGCAGATTGCCTCTGGGGTGTATATATGTTTTCGTATATCCTAATGTGCATAGTAACGCAACAGTGAGTATGTTGTAGGACTGTTTGTACAGTGCAGGTGCTCTTTAAACATCGGGAACGTCCTTTCAGGCACAGTTTCGTATTTATGTATTTGTGCAAATATGGTATTTTTGAAGTGAAGTACCTGCATTAGTACAATATGCTTCTGATACTAATAACATGGTTTTCATGTTTTCTCTGTCACATCAATGTTTCAAATGTATCATGTCGTGACATATATATATTCAAACACCTAAAAGTATTTTGTATTCATCGCACTTTATATTAAATATAAATAGATTAACATAAAACATCATAAAAGGATTTGCAAATGGGTCTAGTATTTTTCAAAGGAGTGGATTGATTGTAGTGTCCTGAACGGTTTTTTTCTTCTTAAAATTGTTCTACAAAGGGCATTGTATTGCACCATTGTTTATGTATACATATATATTTGTGTATGAGAGAGAGATAAGTAACTGTGTGTATCACATGAATTTTATATCTAACTTCACAAATGTATGTATGTATTTTTGTTAAAATCAAATTATATGTTTTTATTCAATATACTTTGATACATTATCTTTTCAAGCTTTCAGTTACATTTCATTTATATTCTGAATAAATTTATACATGAGCCAAAGCACTTTTATGACCATGTTTGAAACAGAATTTAGAATGAAATGTATTTTTTAATTTAATTTTGTCTCACTATTGGAACATTCTTACAGTCAATATATATATATATATATATATCCATACATACAGATTCTATTCATCTTTATTTTAAATAGAGCATCAGAACTTCTAGTCACTTTTCTGCACATTGGATAGAGGAACATTTCCATACAACATATGTAGATTGATCAATAGTTTATTTACTTATTTGAAAGTAGTGCATGTTCTAGTAAATGTTTAATACTCTTGAATCCAATTTTACTTGATCAATTGTAGATTAAGTGCACTCAAGAAATTTGTACTTTCTGTCTCTTTTGAACAATACCAGCAATTTTTGAAAAATATGATGTGAGCATTGAAAAAATCAAGCAACAAGGTGGAACCCATGTTCACAAGATGCCATTTCTGCACACACACAAACAAAATGGAAATAAAGAAATATAAAAAAGAAGGATGTCCATTATCTACATGTAAATGGCTTGAAAATACTGTAAACAAACAGAGTTCTTTCACAGTAGCAACCAAAACATTTCTCAACTTTTGGATTGTTTCTTTGTTTCATTATCTTTCTCAGTACTAATGGAATCACCTTTGTGTACAAAAAGAAACCACTCACAATCAAAATTTCACAACATGGCAGGACACATTCATACACACGCAGCTTCTATTGAAACAGAAGAATTCCAAGGTTGACCCAATTCTTGACCACATCCACTCAACCCACAAAAAAGGATTTGGGGACATATAGGGACAACCCTGAGTAATTGGAACCCATGATATGGACACCCTTGCTTCCACAACACTGTCAGGGCTATTGAAGCTTTCACATGCCCTCCCAATCACTGCAGCCCCTAGTGCAACAACATGTGTCATTGTTCCATGCATATGTTATCCTTCATGCCAATCTCCAAGGTTTTCCCTATGTCCTAAAACCAACAATTGCTGGCTTGCTGCTGTAATCCTGTTGTTCTCTGCCTGCCCCATCCAACCACCTGCCCAATGCAACCACACAGACCCACAACCATTGGCAGCCAACAAGGTCAACCATTCCATAGTGGAATCAGGCAGTCAGGCAGATGTCCACACACACACACACACACCCCCCCCCCACCTGGTGTGGAGCTTCATCCAAGACCTGGACATGTAGTGATTGGATGGGGTGCCTGCAAGCCAAGTCACAGAGCTAAGCCACAGAGGCAACTAAACAACCAACCAGGTGTGGGCACAAGAGAAGAGACAATGGGCCATGACACAGTGCCTGCCTCTGGAGAAGAGGGATCACATCCTGTCCCATAGAGTTGCAGTGCATTCGTGCTCCACAGATGGACTTACATCTGCATGGATGTGTGGTTTCATTCATCCATTTGTGTATACATATCTCTTGAGTCCAGTAGCCATAGCAGCTTTTTGCAGGCCATGGTGTTGACCCACAATGTCCCTTCTTTTACAGCAATCTTCTGTTGTCCACAAGAATCATTTGCATGAACCAGAATGGAAACCAACATCATGGTTTGTTAAGAGGCTGTAGCACATGTATATTATATTTCTTTCTTGAGCATGTCTTCCTGCTTTTGTAAGCAGTTTGAGGCCTTTGTGTTGAAGTCATCTTGGAGTATTATTCAACTTGTAGTAGCTGAATTATGAGCTTATTGGTGCCAATGAGTAAGTCTACAGGAAATGTAAGCAATGGAAAACCTGACTTTTTATTTATTATTTATTTTTAACATGAATACTATGATGACAAACAGTGCATCTTTGCTTGATAAGTATTAGTCCATGTAATTTTATTTAGCTTTAATTGTTGGTTTTATAGCCATGAATTTATTATGTAATTTTTGGTCTTTACCAATCTTTGAACAATAATAAGACAACTTGGTTTTGTTACAACCATCCAGAAGGTGCCTTATCTAATGATAAAAGTTAGTTGTTCCACAAATTACTGCATATGAAGTCAAAATAAATCAAAATAAAATTTAAAAAAACATAAAACTCTGAGATAGCTATAGAACCATAATTTATGGCGGTTTTCATGGTCAACCATCCAAGTTTATGGAATGAATATATCCATGGTGTATGTGTCCCTTGTGCCAGGTGGATTTCTACTCAATTCAAGGGACTTGATGAGTTAACAACATTGAATATCTCTAAAAATGCTAACAACTTGGTATGAGACTCACATTTACTTACTTATTATCTCTCTCTTGTTATTTATTATTTGCTTGATTTACTGGAAATAGAGATTTGTTGTAGGAGACTGTATCTTTTGTTAGTAGAACAGCTCCTCATTTGCAGAAGCTAGACACTAGATTATTGAGTGTGTTAATTAACTTGCACTCACTGTGAACCATTCTAAAACATCATGTTCACAAGTAACCCAAGGTCTAATCAAAATGAAGGGCTTGTGAGGGGAATCTACAAAGATGTGTGGGTACAAGGATTTAATTGGCAATGAGAGACATTACCACAATGATCCATCAACACATGCTTGTTTCATGTGGGAGAAATCACAATCTAGGCATCACATGATGTGCTGTCAGGGGGCACTGTGCCTCTCTCATTTGCCATGGTGAAGATCAAATAAATAAAAACAAACCCCACAAAACTGGGGTTTGGGCATTCATTAGATCCCAGAGTACAATCCCCACAAATACACCAAAACTTCCCCCCACCCCTAGATCTGCTTTCTCCTTGTACTTTGCTGCTGTCATCCTTTCCTTTCTCTTCCTTCCTTCCTTCCTTCCTTTCCTTCCTTTGCAGTTGCTCAAGAGCAGGGGTCTCTCTGGTGGGCTCATAATCCAAGAAGCCTCTAGAGCCCAAGTATCCCCACCACCTTCAAATAGAAACACACACACAGCTAGCAAGACCTCAACCAAAGTCTTTCTCTGTCTGTAGTAGAAAGAGGCTCAGACTGTAGCATTTGGTGCTCAGTGAACCAGATCTGCTGGAGCAGATCTTTGCTGTGTTTGGTGCTGTTCCAAGCCTGACAATGAAGACAATCATGTATGTGTTTTTTTTTCCAATGTTTTAATTAGATTTATTATTTTATATTTTTTGAAACTGAAGAAGGTCAACCTCTTTTCAATTGATTACAGTTTGTGGTTTTTCATATTACTAGAAATTTTCTAAAGGTTATGGAAGGAAATAAGTGAAACAAACCTTTGGGGATAGAAATTTGTTCCACATCATGGTTTTTTATTTTTATTTTTCCATCATGCCTAGTTTATTTTTTCTCATCCATACTTTTGCAAATCCTTAAAATATTGTGTGTGTTTGTTTGTTTTTTTGTTTTGTTTTGTTTTGTCTTTTTTCCAGAATTGTTTGCAAAAAAATAAAAAAAATATAGTTTTCTACTAGCTGGATTATTTGATTTCTGTAAGATAGTGTAATTTTATTAATTTTAAAGTTGGACCAAAATTGATCTTTAAAGATATTAGGAGTTTTTTGCTTTATTATTTTCTAAATCTATTTACTAACTAGCAACAGTTAAAGGATTTTATATTCCAAGTATGAGAAATATCTTCACTAAATATGACATGTTGTAGAGTAAGAATGAATTGAAAATCTTGGACATGAAAATTTATGTATAATTGGTATAGTAGGTTGGTATTGTACTCCCAAATTTTTTATGCAATTATTTCCTTCTAAAATCTATGCATTTAAAATTTTTAAATCTTTTTAAAGATATTATATATTAATTTTTATATCCTTTTATTTATTTATGAATGTAAGTATTTATTTTTATGTTATTGAACTAAAACTATCCTTTTAAAACTATCCTTTTTGTGCTACATTATAATAGATTTGTTTTAGTTTTTGTTTTATCTTAAATAATTTTTTAATTTAAAAAATCTATAATTAAAAAATTCTTGATCATTTGGTAATTTTGATTGGGATTACAAGGATGAAACTTTAAGATAAATATTATTATTTTTGGCACTATATATTTTTTTATTTGATAAATTTGGCCAAAAATAGTCTTTATAGTCCAAGTCTAAATTTCAAATGATTCCAAATAAATAAATACATTCATTCTTATAACTTAATGACATTATTATTCAATACTTTTGTACATAAATTAAAATAAAATAAAACATTATTGCTACATAAATAGTTGTGAAAATTTAGATTTTTTCAAGTACAAATCCTTTCAAAGTACTAGTGTCTTTAATCATAATATATATATATATATATATATATATATATATATATCTTCTTGTAGAATTTCACTCTTCATATAAAATGCATCTTTATTATTACAATCTTATTATCTCATCAAAATTATAAAATAAAAACATAGCTATAAAGCATTAGTATAATAATTTTTATAAAATTATTTACTTATTGACTTTATAAAAAATCAGTCTATCAATCCAAATTTAAAATAGCAAGTAAATTAGATTGGTTATGCATATTGACATTTAACATCTATCTAATTGAGAATACAATAAGGATAGTTTTAAAATCTAAAAGATTAAGATCTCTTTTTTTTTGAATGTATTAATAGATATATATCAAGATATCCTTACTTATGAATTAGAATTTTTAATTTTTTTTATTATTCTAATTATGAAAAATTCCCTAATAATTTATAGATATAATGATAATATTTAATCAACTATTTTAAACCATAATAAAATATATAATAGAAGCAAAGATGATAAAATTATAAATATATATATATATATATATATATATATATATATATATTAAATTTTAAATAACTTAGTACTAATATTTTTATTTTTAATAAATTTTTTAAATAAAAGAATTATGAATAATTGAAGAATCAATATTAGTTTCTAATAGGATTTTACATAAATTACTAATATTACAAAAGAGACCTTTTATTTGTTTATCTATTATGCTTTGAAGCTTTAGAATATAAAATTTTATTTGAATTTTGCTAGTTAATTATAAGATTTAAAGTGGAATTGAAAATATATATATATATATATATATATATATATATATATATATATATATATATATATATAAGCCAACATTGCATTTATTATCTTCTTGAAGATTATTAAGTTGTTTACATGTTAACAAATTATTATAGATTTCCATCTAAGAAGGTTTTAAAAGATTCTAGAAGGTTCTAGAAGAACTTAGAAGATCTTAGAAGGTTGTAGAAGGCTCTAAAAAGTTGTTAGAGGAGGTTCTCTATATTGCTTGATTCCTAAGCAATGTAAGAAGTCACAAGAGAAGATTCTTAGGATTTTATCACATTGAAGAAATAAGGAAGCTTCTCAAGAAGCATCTTAAGATGACTAAGGTGCAAAGTCTTCCACAAGAAGTTATCTAGAAGCTATCTAATTCCTAATATATATATGTATCGAGGTTGAGGGGCTCCTCAATCTCGACAATTAATGTCTTGTGGTCTAGTTTGGACCTTCTATTCTTATTCTTGTTCTTATATTGTATTACTTTGTAATAAGATTCATGTATCTTATTATCTTATTATGATCTTACATAAGTTTTTTTATTTGATTAGTAACAATTTATTAAGATTACTAACACTGATTTCAAAATTTTATCTTCTTGATAGAATGCGGACTACTCTTCTATTTGAAAGCATTGAAGCATTTTAAAGTTATGAATTACCTTCGTCTAAATTAATATTTTTTAATGTCATTTTTTAAAAAAAATTGATTTTAGTTATAAATAGTATTAAAAAATTTCCAAAGATACATTATTATTTTTTTCTTTTAAAATCATATTTATCTATTTTATTGAAATTAAAAAAATTAAATCATGGATGATGTTCCTTCACAAGTAAAAAATAGAATAATAATTCTTGCAGATCTTTGAATTCTTATGAATAGTTTAATAGAGGAAATTGCATTCCTTGGCAATCTAAGTAGAAAATCTTAGATTAATTTAATGTTTGAAGAAACTAAACAAGAAATTCATAGTTAATAACAAGAAATTGTTTGATTGAGAGAAGCAAGTACTAAACATATACCACATATGATCTCTATAGATAATTCAAGGACTAATATAAAAGAACCAATGACTAATATGCCAAATAAGTTTGATGCAACAAGATCCAATTTTTGAAGCTTTGTGTAATAAATATGGCTATATTTATACTTATATTATTTTTATTATTTAGATAGGATTCCTCAAGTTGTTGTTATAGATATTTTTTTATTAAAAAGTGCTTGTTCATAAATAGCTCTATTATTGAAAAAGAATTTTTGAATACTATACAATCTAGAGGCTTTTATAAAAAGAAATATTATTATATTTGGAGATAGTGATAAAAAAAGGGTGGCAGAAAAGAAAAAACAAAACTTGTGATAAGGATCGTGTTTAGTTGTAATTTATATTGCAATATTTCAATAGCTTACATGTGGCCTCAATTGAAATAATAAGACATTTATGACTCAGTTTTGATATGATTTAAGAGACAATATAAAAAATTTATTGATTATAATATCTTAAGTTGATAATTTAGAAGAACTCATATTTTAAGCTATCACTTGTAATAATTGCCTATTTGAATTGCGATAAGAAAGACATAAGATTTTTTTGTAATAATTATCACAATATGATTGCTATTTTTTCAAAAATATTAGAGAAGCATTCAATGGGCTTTGAACCTATGCAAATCAATGTGATTTGATTTAAGCTACTAATACAAATAGAAAGAGATAGATGTTAGCAAGAAAATTTGTATTTATATTATAGAAAGCCTAATCACAAAGTAACAAATTGCTTAAATAAGTTTAAAAGATTTAAGGTTCAAAGTATAACATCAATTCTAAAATTGGCTAAATTAGAAAACAAAGATGTCCAATGACAATAGAGACCATACGGTTGGACACTACCAAATTCCCACTATCAAAAAAAGATCTCTTTCTACCTTAAGTTCCTACATCTTGTTTTATACTTCTTGTACATATAAAAACTCTAAATTGTGAGATTTTTGTTATAGCCCTTTTGGATACTAGACCCTCAATATATTTTATAGATAAAATTTTTTGTAACTAAGTATGACTTAGTATTGGTGAAGAAGATTTGTCTTATACTTCTTGAAGTCATTGATAAACGAGCAGTCACATTGAAAGATGTTATTGAAAAAACACAACCATTGCGAGTGATATTAAGAGACTATGTATTGCATATTGTCTTCAATATTATTTAATATCTTACAAATCTTATTGCCATTGGACTTCTTTGGTTTGAATTATATAATCCTATTATCAATTGGAATTTGTAAAAAATTTCTTCAAGATCAAAATACTAAAAGAAGAAACACATTACACCTTTATTTTTTGGAACTACTACTTTTATGTAAAAAACAATGAATAGTGTTGCATTTATAATATATGCTATTCCAATGAGAAAGTCAATTAAATAAGTTTTATAAGATATTCCAATTCAATATCAAGACTTCAAGGATGTTTTTAAAAAATACATATAAATATGCTATTAAAATATCAATCATATGATTATACTATAGAATTGCAAAAAAGAGCTCAATTGCTATATGGACTAATGTATAATCTTTCACAAACAAAGTTAACAACCTTACAAGAATACATTGATAGAAAATCTTTTTATGAATTTCATTTGACATTCAAAATTATATATTGGAGCATTTATATATTTTTATAAAGAAGAAAGATAGACCCTTTCAAATATGCATTGATTATCAGGGTGTAAACAAGTTAACAATGAAAAATCATTATCTATTATTATTAATATCAAGACTCCTTGAAGATATGAATCACACAAAGATCTACATAAAGATTGACCTTTGTGGAGCTTATAATTTAATATGCATTAAAAAAAGAGATGAATAGAAGACATCATTTTGGACAAGGTGTGGACATTTTGAATATAATATCATGCCTTTTGGACTAATGATGCACCAACTATATTCTAACACTTGATGAATAATGTCTTTTATAAATTCTTGAGTAAATTTGTTATTTGCTATCTTAATGATATTTTGATCTATTCAAAAAGTCTTGAAAAATATAAAAAATATATAAGATTGGTACCACAAAAATTAAAAGATATAGATTTATATGCCAAATTAAAAAAATGTATATTCCACCAATTAAAGATATGATTTTTTAGATATATTATATCAAATAAAGATTTATTAATAGATCTAAAGAAGGTTCAATTACTTAAAGATTGGACAATCTGTAAGATAGTATAGGATGTACAATATTTTCTTAGATTTGCTAATTTTTATTGAATATTTATTAAAAACTTTTTTCAAGTGGCTATTCTACTTATTTGATTGATGTATAAGGATAAGTTGGAATTGGGGCTTAAGAAAAGAAGGCTTTTCATTATCTTAAATTGGCTTTTATTACAATTCTAATCTTAATACATCTAGATTTTATAAAAGTTTTTTATAAAAAAATTGATGCCTTGGATTTTGGGCTAAGAGCTATACTCTTATAAAAGCAAAAAGATAAGAAATTTTTTCTAGTTGTATTTTATTTTAGGAATTTTTCAACTGCCAAAATCAATTATAAAATCCATAATAAAGAACTTTTTGTTATTGTGGATTCTTTTGAAGAATGGCACCATTTGCTTGAAGGTGCTTTATATTTAATGGTTGTATAATCAAATCACTAGAATCTTAAAGATTTCATATTGGCTTGTATTTCAAAACATTGCCAAGTTTAGTGGAATATATTTCTATCTTGTTTTGATTTCAACATCATATATTGACCTAAAAAACAACAAATATTGTCATATGTTTTGTCCAAGTAATTATACTATGCTCCAAAGGAGGAGAAGGCAATATATAACTAAGAACAAATAACATTCTTAAAATCTAATCAATTATGTCTTTAAGCAACTACTATGTCAATTCTTATAGATTTTTTATTTTTGGATCAAATTTGTATAATTTTGAATAAAGACACTCTTATCTTTGACGTTAAATAATATGATACTAATATTTAAGATGATTTTAGCAATTTTAAATTCGAAAAAACCCTCTTTTATTTTGAGGAACCTCTATATATTTTTGAATGACAAATATCTTTATATTTTACAAATATATCATGACTTTTCTATTGTTTTATATTTTAGATTCAACAAGACATTAGAATTTCTTTCTTAAGATTTTTAGTGGACTAAGATGTGAAAGACTATCAAAATATTTGTACTTTCATGTGATAAATGTTCTAGATCAAAAAATCCTTGACATTAACCATACAAACTTGTTCAACCATTGCATGTTTTGAAGCAACTTTAGTCTTTTATTTCTATAGGTTTTATTTCAAATCTTCTACCATCCAATTCTTTTAATATCATATTTGTGATCGTCAATTGTTTTAACAAGATAGCATATTTTATTTTTTGAAAAAAAATAATTACAAGTGAAGAAACAACTAAATTTTTTATTGATAATGTCTATTAATAATATAAATTATTATATAATATTATATCAAATTAATGATCCTAATTTATATCTAAGTTTTAAAAATCATTATTTGAAATCCTTCAAATAAATATTAAGTTATCTTTAACATTCTATTTATAAATCAATGGCCAAACATAGCAAGTCAATCAAATTTTAGAATAATATCTAAGGTGTACCATCAACTATTGACAAGATGATTACACTTTCTATTTACCACTTATTGAATTTGCTTACAGTAATATTATTTATGCTTCATCTCAACAAATGCTTTTCTATGCCAACTATAGATATCTGTTAGGGACATAGTCTTAGAACCTTCTAAAAATTAGAACATTCTAGAAGCAAGTCTTTGGAACCTTCTACAAGTTTCCATTAGCAGTTAGTGGAAGTTTCTTGAGAAGCTTCCTAGTTAGTAGAAGTTGCTTGAGAAGCTTCCTAATTAATAGAAGTTGCTTGAGAAGCTTCCTAATTAGTAGAAGTTGCTTGAAAAGCTTCCTAATTCATCGAATTTGCTTGAAAAGCTTCCTAAGTTGTTGGAAGTCGCTCAAGAAGTTTCTTATTTAGAAGTATATATACGAGTCGAGGCTGAAGAGTTCTTCAGTCTCGACAACACATCTCTTGGAACTCTAGCTCACCTCTCTGGTGTTGCTCTTGTACTCATTTGATCAATCTAGTTCTTGGCAGTTCTCTTTGAAATTCTTGTTTAGATTTCCTCTTTGTATTTTGTGTCCGTGACAATTTGTCGAGACTACTCTCATCTCAGATATTTGTCAAGAACAAGAACTGGATGAAGTCAAATAAACAAGTGAGACCTCTCTCATAGAAATAAATATACAGAAGTATATATATTAAAAAGAAACTGGAATGGCTATTGCCAAAAAGACAAGAAAACTACAGACCCTTGAACTAGACTGGAAACAAGAAAGGAGTTAACGAGAGTGAAGAAGG
>JAWRVF010001935.1:0-32530 GCA_036785485.1 Physcomitrellopsis africana | reverse complement strand
TATCTATCCATTCTTCTTCATATAGTTCTTTTACAAATGATTTTGAATGTTCATTCTTTCTTTGTTGTATTTTAGAATAGAAGATAGTACCTACATTCTCATTATCATCAATCAAATCTTCTTCTTATTTATATCTACTCTGAGATAGCATATCTGCTATCACATTATTTTTGCCTATTATATGCTTGAATTCAAAGCTTAAGAATTTAATATATACAATCCATCTTAGTATGGCAATATCACGGATGTTATAATTAATAATTATTTCTAATAATAGCTAATAATTTATTTCCACTATCACTAATATTCCTATTAGATAATCTCTTTCAATTTTCATAGTTGTCATTGCCTCCCATAATTTTTGTTTCACTTATAAATAGTTTTTTTTTAATCTTTTATTTAATATTTTAGCTCTAAACCTTATATCAAACTGATTCTTTTCTTTATCATCTTGTCCTAATTTTTAACTAATAGCTATTGGATTAGTATTAATTATAAGTATTATTAACTTTTTATCCTCATAACTTATTCTACATAATATATGTGGAGATAATAATTGCTTTAGCTTTTGCATTGCTTCTATATATATCTTTTTTTTTATTTAAACTTCTTTTTTTTAATAGAAAATTATAAAGATTTATAGAATTACTCTAGACAATATTGGTAGAATGAATAAAATAATAAACCATATTTTTGGCGCTGTTGTCGCGGATTGATAATAGTATTGAGTGTTAGGAATTAATTGCCAAACGTGTAGTTGGAGATGTCGCATGAAGAGGTTATAAAATTAGTTTTGATTGGAAAGTGAAACCAAATGTATAATTAAATTAGAGATGAAAAGCAATGTCAATAATAGATGATGAAAGATTATGATTAATAAGAATGAAAATATTGCTCTGAGAAAAATATGTCAGTCGAAAAGAAGACAACGGAGAGCGTAAGCAAGAAATTTGTTGCAAGACGAGGAAGAACGGAAGCTAATAAAGAAGTATCCACAGAGTTGGATTAAACCATGGTTGCATGCCTATTGGCACATCCAAGCATATCCAAAATATAAAAGATCTTTAATATTTCAGACATATATACTGTTGAGAAAATTGCCAAGAATACTGGCGGGTAATTCGATAAATAGCCCAACATATATTCTGAGCCCAATAACGGAAAGAGAACAAAGCACACAAGAATTAGATATTCCATTGGATACTCCATTGGATATTTTCTCAATAGCGGATATAATCGATTCTAACAAGAGTAGTTCTTCAGAATAGCATATATTGCTTGCCAATAAGGGCCAATTTAGTATGTTTCAAAATCCATCGTTTTCACCTCAACTTCAACTGATAAAATTTTTTACAGATAATAATAATAAATTGTAAAAGCCTAGAAGTGCGGAAAAGACAATTGGAAGAGGCAACGTTTATTTTAATAAAAATTTGAGTAAAACATTGTCACCTTCAATGACGGCGGAGGATCTAGTAATTCTAATTGCAGTCCAAATGGGTACGGTGGGTGATTGCATAACTAGCGTAGCTCTATTATCTATCTTTAGAAGTCTACCAAGAATAGACCCAGATCAACACTTGTCTCAATTCTTGACTATATATATAGCCAATAATAGTAGAATTGAAGATATTTGGTTAAGATGGCTACCAGCGACCTTGAAAGACATGATGTTTGAATGATATAATCGCCAATCCATGGGACAATTTCCTAATTGGGAGGCATTGAAAATTATATTTTTGACTAATTTTTGACCAATAGGATTTGAAAAACGTCTTTGGAAAAGATTAATGAATAGCAAAATGGTACCAGGAGAAGCAGTGCAGTCATATTATGGCCAAGTAGCAGATATCCTTTGTAAATGGCCAAATAACCAAATGTCAAATTTTTTTATTATGTCTATATTGGTTAATGGACTATATCCACCAAAATTAAAGATGTTTGTAAAGGAGGCCCAACCTGCAACCGTGGTTGCTTTACTTGACTAAACTAAGGTATAGAAAGAATGTTATTATGATCAATTCTTAATCACAAGAGCCACAATGATTCTATCTCAAGAAGGGTATCAAATGCCAACTTGGAATGAAATAGTGGGCAGTTATTTAAATATGATTGATTGTGGCACAAATCTTAATACTAATCCGCAAGAGATAGTGAATGCTATCCCATTGTAGGTTGTACCACCAACAAGTACAGTTCCGTATTCTCCATATCAAAAACCAATATCTATAAAAGAGTTATTTAATGAACTAGTATCAAAGGATCCAAATGAGACTTTGTTGTTTATCTTGACAAAGAAGATCTATGAATTGGTTGTTAATTTGGCAAAGGATAAGAAAAATAAGCATAAATTGACTAATATACGTCCCAATATTTGGTGCAATAATTCTAAGAGACAAGGCCATTTGATAACAAAATATTTTTCACCACCCCAAATGATTGTGCAATGTATATTTTGTGGGGATAAGCATATAACCACCAATTGTTGGAATTTAAGAAAGCAACAACAGTTTGATAATCAGAACATGATTCAACCAACTTCTTGGGATGTTAATCAAATTCACATAAAAAATAGGTTTGGTTGGAACAAAAATTATCCAAATAAAAAAAATAAAAATTTCTTTAATTTTCAAAATTTTGAGTATAACCAAAAAGGTGATCCTAATTCTGAAGGTTTTGTGCAAAATCAGTAAGGATACTCCTAATATCCGTCCATTCAAAATCCAATTTCAGATCCTATAGTATCAACTGGTCGGCTGGGATCCTTTAGCCATCCAATCTGAAACAAGCTTAGCTAATGTATACAAGTCAAAACGCCCAATATTCCTGATGGAGGTAGAAGAAGACTATTTCAATGATATCATTGCAGGCAGATAGGATATTATGCTAGTGAATGTCCCAATCTAAGAACTTGTGATGATTATGCTCTAGTATGTGGAAGTTGTAAGCAATCTGGACACACTTACTAGTAGTACAATGCTCCATTAAATGTTAATAATCAATATCAGCGTATCTAGCTACAAAATAAGATGGAAGATAATATTCGAGTTCTACAAGATTCTTTGATAAATCGGGTGGAATATATCCATGCAATACTTATTGGGGCCAAGTAAAAAGGAAAAGACTCAATTCAACAATTGGAAGCATCACTTGTGAGGGAGCAATTTAATTTATTGGATGGTATTCCAAATCCAATACCAATACTAAAGATATTACCAATGTTGGGATCCAATTCATCTGTGCAATTTGAGGATGTCCCTAGCCCCAAGATATTCGTTCAACTTAAACCAGTACTGATATGTGCAAAGATTCAAGAGTCATCTTATCCATTAAAAGATCCTCTCATGGACAAGAATTTCGACAAAGTCCATTCAGCAGTTCTAATTCCAAACTTTGTAAGAAAATTATGTCAAGGGATTAAATTGAAATCCATGAAAAAGAAGAGGGCCTTGAAAATCATTGCCAATATAAAACCATATGATGTTATGAAAGATTTGGATGAAATTAAACCTTCTATTATAATAAAGAAATTATTAGCACTCACGCCAGAATGTCATTCTACATTGAATTCCTCGTTAATACGACATAGAATTTATAATAAAAAAATTCATGAGGTTAGTTTGAATCTTAATCCGGGAGCACCAACTATCGATGTATCAATTGATGGTGTTTTCATTCCTAAAGTTCAAGTAGATTGTGGCTCTAGTGTGAACTCAATGAACATCGATACAATTGAGGAGTTGGATTTAAAACAATTATTATCCACGACATTGGTATTCAGAATGGCAAATCATAATAGGATGAAACCAATAGATATCTTACACAATATTGACACTGTAATTATTGGAATTACATATGAAATTGATTATATTGTTTTCCAATTACAGAGTTTTACTTTATCATATCTAATTTTATTAGATCAGCTATGGCTATATCAAGCCAAAGCTAAGAATGATTGGGGTTGAGGAATGTTAACTATTGGGAAGGATAGAGACAAGATTATTTTATAAATGTACTCAGTTCAATATCATGGAGAATCTCAAATTCAAGGTTCAAAAGCAACATTTGATAATGAGGATCAATTTGATGTAGAGTATGACAAAGATAATAATGCAATGCAAGTTGGTGACGATCCAATTCACATACAGAAGCAAGGCATATTATACCAATATAGAGGACCTGAAGAATATTTAGTATAACTAGAGGATATAACAAATTTTAATCACGCTATCGCCAATTGGATGAATAATCCTCCGGTTAATGCAGTTAATATATTGAAACCAAAAATGGATAGTTCTAATTTGTCGGATTATATAAAGAATTCAGAGTAAGAAAGAAAAATCAAATCAGAGGTTATTGCAGAACCTGTATGCCAATCCGTTAATCTGGTCACTAATAAAACACTCCAGATTATCAAAGTATATATTGGTATTACGAGTTTAAAGTTGAGAAATTGGAAAGAATTCTTTCTTAGTCATAAATTTGCTTTTGCTGGGTTGTATGCGGATTTAAAAGGTATTCCTACCAAAGTTTGTAAGCATCGAATTACCTTAGAAGAGGATGCTACATCAATTTGTCAAAAACAACACCACTTTAATCCAAAATATTCTCTCATGGTCAAAGAGGAAGTAGATAAATTTTTAGATGTGGGCTTCATATATCCAGTCCCGTATAGTGAATGGATTTCACCAATTGTGATAATACCGAAGAAGAATCAAAAAATCTGAATCTGTCAAGACTTTCGAAAATTAAATGCGGCGACCAAAAAGGATTATTTTCCTTTATCTTTTATGGATAGTATATTAGATGCAATAGTCGGGCATGAATGTTATTTTTTTTTGGATGGCTTTTTGGATTACAATCAAATTAAAATTACAATAGAAGATCAATTAAAGACTACTTTTATCATGGATTGGGGCACATTTGCTTATAAAGTGATGCCATTTGGATTATGTAATGCCCCAACCACATTTCAAAGGGTATTAATATAAGCATTTCAAGATTATTTATGATTTTCAATGGAGATATTTTTAAATGATTTTTGCACATTTAGTACAATAGCTGACCATTTGGAATATCTTGATTAATATTTGGATCAATGTGATAAATATGCGATATCTTTGAATTCTGAGAAGTGTCAATTTGGCATACCATTGGGAAAGCTTTTGAAACATATTATTTTTGTGGCTGATATTGCTATTGATCTAGATAAAGTTACTCATATATTGGCTTTACCAAAGCCAAAAATAGTGCCAGGTGTTCATGATTTTGTAGGCCATGTCAGTTATTATCGATACTTCATTCATTTATTTGTAGTAATATATCAACCATTAACAAATCTTTTAAAGAAACTACCATCGGATGGATCTAGTTCAATTTAGACTGAGAAATATCCAATTGCGTTTGAAGAATTAAAATAAAAATTAGTCTCAGTACCGGTACTTGTTGCGCTTTGTTGGACGAAACTATTTCATGTTTATGTTGATGCCTCAAATGTTGCTATTGGATCCATATTAAGCTAGAAAGATAAAAAGGATTTGGATCATTCCATCTATTATGCTAGTTGACAATTTATTGCTGCGAAACAAAATTATACTACGACTGAACGGGAAGCCTTGGGACATGATCTATTCTGTCCAAAAATTTTGGCATTATTTACTTGGTTATCTATTTGTGTTTCATGTTGATTATGATGTTGTTAAGTATATGATTAATAAACCTCAATTGAATGGACACATTGCTTGATGGGTGTTATTTCTTTAAAAATTTAATTTTACTATTAATATTTGACCAGAAAAGAAACATGTCAATATAGATCATTTATTCCGCTTGTCCAATATATTAAGTAACGAACCTATCAAT
The DNA here is from genome assembly GCA_036785485.1 of Physcomitrellopsis africana. Classification (NCBI taxonomy): domain Eukaryota; kingdom Viridiplantae; phylum Streptophyta; class Bryopsida; order Funariales; family Funariaceae; genus Physcomitrellopsis; species Physcomitrellopsis africana. Next base: position 26,668 of record JAWRVF010001935.1, on the reverse strand, counting down.
GATGCACTTTCTAATGCAAAATTATTTGCTGTCAATATGATTATCCTAGAATATAGTGAATTGATCCAATATCTAATATTTTAGACATTTCCACCTACATATAGTGAGAAACTTAAGAAATGCCTAATTTTGAAAAGTGCGCCATATATGATGATTGAAGATGCCTTATATAAGCAAGGGCAAGATGAAATTTTACGCTACTATATTTTTCAAAGTGAAGTACGTACCATATTAGAAGGATGCCATTTGGATAGTTGTGGAGGGCATTTTGCCAGTGACAGCACTCCTCGTAAAGTTTTAATGGCTAGATATTGGTGGCTAACAATGTTTTTGGATGCACACTAATATGTCCGACATTAAGATCCTTGTCAACATATTGGTAGACCTACTGGAACTTCTGCCATGCCGTTGATATCAATTTTGGCACAAGCACTGTTTGAAAAATGGGGTATTGATTTTGTAGGACCAATCCCACCAGCCTCACAAAATAGCCATAAAAGATATATTTTGATAGCGACCGATTATGTAACAAAATGGGCTGAAGCAGTGATAACAAAAAATGATAATGCTAATATAGTAGCCACATTTTTATATGAGAATATTATCACTCACTTTGAGTGTTCCAAAGAATTTGTTAGTAATCAAAGAACCCATTTTATTAATTCTACAATTGCAACTTTGACAACTAAATATGAGATCAAACATCAAAAGACAACCTCATATCATCCTTGAGCCAATGGGCAGACTGAAAAGAACAACGATATTTTGTGCAAAATTTTAACTAAGACAATATCCAGGATTGGAATACAAAATTATTTGCAGCTTTGCGAGTGTATTGTATTGCGTATAAAGTGACTATCAATTCCACACCATTTCAATTAATATACGTGCAAGAGGTTATATTACCAATTCAATAGGAAGTTCAAAGTTTAAGAATTGCATTGGATGAACGTCTTGGTGATAAAGAATCCATCTAATATCAGTTAGCAGAATTAAAAAAATTGGATGAAATTAGGGCTACGGCTCTTTTAGCTATGGAAGCTACATAGCATTGCCATAAGAATTATTATGATAGTAAATTACATCCAAAATCTTCTATGCCCAATGATCTAGTGCTTCTTTATGATATCCACTTTCACAATTTTTTGGGAAAATTTCAAGTCCGTTGGCATGGAGCGTATCGAGTAGTTGAAGCCTTTCTTAATAGTTCAATTTAATTGAAAGATTTTATAGATAGTCAATTTATCACGCGAATCAACGGAAATCAGTTACGTCTTTATTATACATAAACTCGGGGCGGATTTTAAAATTGAGAGGGAAGAGAGAGTACCTATTATTGATAGATTGCCTATACTATAGGAGCATGATGGTTAGAAAAGACGGCTAATGGTTAGTTTTGGATACTATGGCTGTCTTACATGAAAATCAAATGTGAGGTTATGATGTACTAGAGTAGAAATTGATGATTCAGATCTGAGTAAAAGGTTAGGAGCACGGCACTTAGTAGAAGTTTTTTGCATTATTTTGAATGTTGTTGTTTGGATTTACCTTATCGGAGTGTAATGATTATTTCAATAAGCAAGAGAGTAGTGTTAGTACGAGCAAGGAGTGAAAAGAAATTAATTCACAATGTTGATGGAAAGGTCGAAGAGAGCTGCGGATAGAGAGGAGAGTGTCCAAAATATGAGAAGCAAGAATAACTTACAATCGTTGGCCCTAGTGGTGATTACCAACATGAGGCCAATGAAATTAGAAATTTGTTGGTCCCCACAAAGGCAGAGAGATTTTAGAAATGTACAGTTACATATATTTTTGCAAGAATCAGATAATCTGCCACCAATTAATGTGAAATTGATAGCAGAGAATATAGCAAATTATGACCCGGAGGATGGTTTGAGTGTAGTGAAGGGAAGAATGATTGAAATCAATGGAAGTACTTTACAAAAGGTATTACATCTACCAATAGGTGAGCTTGCGATAGGAGTCAAAGTGTCCAATGATTTCAGACCGGGTAGCTACTTCAAAGGAAAAATATTGTCATTCGAGAAGAATCAAGGCTGGAAGGTGGCGGAGGTACTTACACTAGAACTTATAGGTATGGATGCAGTTTGTTTAGAAGCCTTGAATTGACACACCACGTACATATCCAAACGTTTATTGTTTGCTATGATAGGAACACTTGAAGGCATGAAATTGAATTGGATAGCCTTTGTATTAATTCCTATCCATGTAGAGATGGGAGCCAAGTGGAAGACGGGGAAGTTTGTATCTTTGCTATGCTCTAATTATGTACACTCCATTATTGCATATATGTTAAGTCAACTATTAGTAGAGAAAAATATAATTTTCCCAATGTTGCAATGAGGTGTGTAGAATTTATCGGCTGATCCAATAATAGCGGTATGGAAAATTGGAGAATCTAGTAGATCATTAGAATGGGAGGCTATACCAACAAATACATCACAACAAGTTTCAAATTGATTGACAAACGTAGTAGAGATTAAAATTTTGGTTTCGAGGAATACCAATTGACCAGCACTTCTACAAGATAGCATATAAGAAGGACGGAACCTCATGGATGTAATATTGGGTCAAATTTTCCAATTGTAGCTTACCGTGAGTCAGCTGGAAGGAAATTTAAGGCAACAATTGGAATTGAGCGGGAAGAAAATAATAGGAAAAGCTACCAAATTGTGGAACAGGGTCACATTATTAAAAAAAAAGTGGAATCTAAATTGATATTGGAGCGGAAATTTGCAGAAGAAAAAGAAGCTTGGGCAAATAATAAAGATCACACTCAAAGAATCTTGAATGGCCAAAAGTAAGAATTAATAGAGAATCGCATGACATGGAATTTGGAAAGAGAGGCATTGAAGTGTCAACTGCAAGTAGAATGTGAGAAAACAGCAAAATTAGAATAGGAAAAGATAAAATTGAGAGACCAATACAGAATTAAAATTGATAAGCTGCAGGCAAAAATTGGTATCTTGAAGGATGAAGTAGCAAAATTAGAAGGCAATTTAGCCAATATCATTCGGCCATAGATATCTCTTCTATCAATTTCAAGTATTAGTGAGCTGGAGGAAAAGATGAAGCAACAAGAGCGCCAATTAGAGGCAAAAGATGCTAAAATTCTACAATTGAAAGCTCAAGTTTCGAAATTTGGAGCGGATAACAAAGATTTATCAATCCAATTGAAGAGCAACCATATGGATTTATCGGAGGAAGATGAGGATTTACCATTAGAACCAGACATAGAAGAACCTTCTATGAAGAATCTTGGAGTGTCTTATTCCGAAGAGCCAATTTTATAACTAAAAGTTCTTTTTATCAATTCTGTATTTGCGAGGACACTACACAATTAGGAGTGGGGCTATGTAGAATAGGTAGGATTTTTTTTGTTTTACGATACATAGTTGTAGAATTAAGAATAGCCACTAAACCGATGAATGGACAATTTAGAAGGCAAAATGGATGAGATAGTTAGAAATAGTAATTATCATCAATTATATAGCAGTTAACATAATTGGAATAAGTATAAATTGATTGGATATGGAGAAGTTTAGGCCAGACTGTGATAGTCCTGAGCTAGGGTAAGCTTGGTGCTATCTTTTGTTTTCATTTTTTTTTTTGTGTTAGACTGTAGTAGAGAATCTAGATTATATTTTGATTGATTGAACTATATTAATTATAGAATATAATAATAAAACAAATAATTCAATTCAATAATATATGGATGAGTAAGAAATTGTAATCAATTTTTGTTTAAATTTGGTGTAGCAAATTGGCAGTTGAAGACTAGATATATTGATGTAATTTGATTGAGAGTGAGAATGTTATGTTGTATTGACTGTAAGAGTTGAGCAGTGAAAGAGAATTTTGAAGAGATGATTTGTTTTGGAAGAAGTTCTTGGTGAGGAGTTATTTCTAGTGATTGGAGAGTGAAGCAAGTGTAAGCAGTCTATTGAGATAGTATAACATTGCCGAATGTTATTATGAGATTAAAGGAAGATAACAGATTATAGTAGGAGAATTTGTGGAAGATTGGATAACAAAATTTATTCTTAGTTGCGGAATAGTAGAATTGATAGAATTGACGATATTATTTTTAAGTATTTACGTATGCATTGGACTTTGATATTTGGAAGCAATTAATTGTATGATCCTAGCATTGTATCTCATGCGTTTAGTCTTTTCCTATATTCAAATTGTCCTTTATGGATTTACTCTAGGCAGTATTGGTAGAGTGAGTAAAATGATAAACCACAAATATTAACCTCTCAAATTCCAAAGGTTGATTTAATTTTTAATAATGTCAAGTGAACTTCTTCAATTTATGATAAAATCTCATCACAAATCAAAATATGACTAGATATAAATTTATAACACCCCTTCTAATCCATTATTTCATTTTTTTTCCTTCTATATATCTTTTTATTAAAATATCATCCAAAAAAGATATAATCTTTTCTAAAATAAAATCTTGAAGAACCTTATTTATTCTATTTATCATATAAGCAACTGATTTTATTATTCCTTATGATAATATACATATTTTTATCAACCTTAAAAGTATCTTTATAATAGTGATGTCTTTCTTCCCTTCAGCAAGTTGAAATTGATCATATCTAGAATAAAGATGATCAACAAAATAAATAATTCTACCAGGAAATGCTTCAATAAACTCTCAAATAATTGATCCTACTCCTATATTTTTACTAGTTATTTGATTCATTGATTTTATATCTTAAATATATTATAGAGTCCTATTTTTCTTTGATACTATAAAGTAATGGTTGGAATATAGTGCAAAGGATGGTTCTAAGATCTTCATCTATATCTTTTCTTTTAAACATTTTATAAGTTTGGATAGATGCACTCTAGGTACCAAAATTGACTTTAGATCCCAAGAAGCATGTAAAATTGTAAATATAATCATTAGTACAATAATACTTGGATCCATACATTTAATTTTTAAAGGTTCAAAAGCAAAAGTTTTTCTATACTTATTTAATATATTTTTAAATTCTATTTTTTTAATAAATAGAAGAAAATCTATAGATCCTACTTTCAATTCTTTGAATGTAATTTTAATAAATTTGTGGCCAATTTGATTAGGATTTTGTAAACTTTTTTTCTTTAAAGCTTATTGAAGTTGATAGTTAAAATCACTAGATAATGGTATAGTTATATTTTTCTTTTTTTTTTTCTTTTTTAATAATAATTTTATATTTAATCTCAATTTTGACTTTATAATCTTAAAATACTTGTATGATTAAGTAGAGCTCTCTTGAATATACTTACATTATTTGATCTTCATCTGATTGTTCAACCTTTATATTTCTTCAAAAAATTCTTCTAAACATGTCTCTATATATATCTATTATCTTGTTATTTTCATCAAGTATATCCATTCTTTTTAGATCTTTTTTAATTTTTTGCACAATCTTTTTATTTTTATTTTTGTAGATAATTAAATTATATATATAGAATAAATGTACTCTTAGAAAATTTTACAATTCCTATACAAAAGGTGCTTTCTTTTCCTTGTAAAAATATCTTTTTTAGTGTAGTACTATATCTCTACTTTATAGTGGCACCTTAGAAAAATCTTTAAATTCCTCATTGACCCTTAGTAACAAGCTACTCCATAGATAATCTCTATTGTACTCATGATTAATAGATACATTTAAAAATTACATTATTATTTTGCCATCTTGACTTTTGATGCAAGGATATGTTGATCTATCATCTAATACCTTAGTTTCCATTCTTATAGCAATATTATATGGTTTTTTAAGAATCACCAAATATAAAATATTTTCTTGAACAAATAAATTTTGTTTTACAGATACATATTTTATTTTTATTTTTATATTTAGACAAGCACCATAAAAGTCTATTCATGTATTATTTGCTGCTTAGATCACTCAACCATACTCACTGTCAATGGGCCACCTTCTACATTTGTAAATATCTTTGGACATAATATTAATTTCAAATTCATGGTTAATAAGAGCAATTATTGAATCTATTAAGTCTTCCATCTTTATTAAGGTCTTTCTGGTGGCTCTAGTCCAATACTTCTTAGAATAATAATTAGGATTCTTGTCATCAATCTTATCCTCATCCAAAAAAAATTGAATCTTTTGATTGGTGCAACATTCACCTAATTCTAATTCCTTTTCTTTTATTAATGTTGTATCTAAAGCATTAGACATTACAAATTTTCCTATCAATTGTACTTTTTGCTTAATAGTGTCAATAATAGTATTATAAAAAAAAATTATAATATTTAAAAAACTTTATAATATAAAATTAATTTTGATATTTAACATCCTTTCTTCCAACACGTGTGTCAAATCTATAGTTGCCTCAATATCTGATTCCAACTTGTAGGCAATATGCTTATCTTTTTTTTTATTCTTATCAACTTTTAGTCTTTCTTTCCATTTTTCCTTTTGTAGTGGTATATCTCTAGGATATGATGTTGATGGTCCAATTTTGGATGGTCTAATATCTTGTGGTGTGAATATTTCTTTATTTTATATTATTTTTTTATCTTTTTGAGATATTCTTTTGATTTGGCTCTTTAAGATTTTTTTCTATTACATATCTATTTCTTTTCACATCCAACAAAGCTTCATACTAGAATTTTGCTATGTAAAATTATATACATAGTATCAATAAGATAATCCCATCTTATAGCATTTTTAATCACTATGATTGTGTTGAATAATTCTTTCCTTGTTACTTTTTTTTTGTTCATATTGGATATAGCATTGCTCTATAAATCCTTTGTATCTACATGCTTTTCAAAAATATCCTTCTTTTCTTTTACTACTTTAATGCCATAGATAATAGCTTTTTTTGATGCTATAGCTTATTGAGACAAATGATCCTTGAAAACCTTCTTCATTCTTCTTTTTTTTAAATTGGTTTTAAAGAACTTAGTTGTATCTTATAAAATAATCTTTCTATCTTTCTACAAAATTATTCCTTGTTGTAAAATATTAGTGAAATTTCCATACTTCTTACAAAGATGCTCAATATTATTATACCAAATATATTTTTATATATATGCTAGCTTTAATGTGGATTTGCACTTAATTATTCGTTCTTTTTCTTCTAATTTTGTTAATTTGATTTATGAATCTTTTATTTTTTTATTAATTTTTTTATTACATCTTTTTGTGGTATAACTATAAATATAGGAATTGGAATAGTAGATATTAGTATAGCAAGCTTTAGTGGTTGCCTTTGAAATATTATAATTAGCGGAGGCCTAATTTCTTATCTACCATCTAATTTTTCTAATATTTCTTTTAGCAAGTATATTCATTGCTTCAAAGATCTTCTTTCAATTATTAGTGAGTCTTTTATCTTTTGTATTATCTTCCAATAATAATTCTAATTTCTTATATAATTCATTGTTCATTGATAAAAAAAAATAACTCCACTTTATTATCTTTAAGTGTAAGCTTTTGTCAAGGACATGAACTAGAAAAGGATACATAATCTAATAAAAATTGTATCAAAGAAAAGTCACAAAATAGGAATAAGAAAGTATGTATATTCAAAGAAAACTAGAATGGCTATTGCCAAAGACTGGAAACATGAAGACTCTTGAAACTAGACTAGAACCAAGAAAGAAATTGACAAGAGTGAAGAGGGCTTCACTCTTGCCTCTATAAATATTATCTACTAAGAACTACGTGGCGGTATTCTATAGGACCTCATACACATGTCTCATTTGCAAGACACGTGTCAAACTTGCATGACAAGTTTTCCACATGTACACCACGTATTTGGCTTGTTCCGCAAGCTACCAACATGTGCACCATGTGGCTAGCTTGTTGATCAAGTTTTTAACCTACCAATCACCTATAGACATGTATAAAGGTGATTTCACATCTATGAAGCTTCTAGGAAGCTTCTCTATCAGATATTATCAAATCAACTTATTTTACCTACTTCTATTGGTCTATATTACTTAGATAATTTGTTGGAATAAATCTTATATCCGTGATAGCTTTTCTATTTGAAACAGTTGAAGAAATTATCTCTCAAACTCTCAAAATAATTTTGTAACAACCAACTCTTTATTGGACCTATTTATCTATTCCATGAATGATTTTTTAGCCAATCTATTAGCATCATCTAAAAAATACTCTTCTTTCAAGTAAAAGATAAAATCCTTCCATTTAATTCCATGAATTTGAATAATTTTTTTTATATGCTCTCGTAGTTCTTATACAACTATAAATTTAAATAAAAGGATCATTTTTTTTTTGATATCTTGTTCTATCTCTTATAAATAATATTTCAAGTACTTGGATATATTTCTACCATCAAATTGACCTAATAATCTAACTATGGATTAAAAATCTTTGATAACCATTTCTTCTTTGCATTCTATTACTTGTTGTTGCTATATAAAAAGTATCAATGCTTAAAACAATTGAATTGTAGCAAGATCAAGTTGTAATAATAGTACACTATTATAGCTTTTATTACCACTTTTTTGTTCATTTATTATAATAAGATATCATAAACTCTACATTCTAGATATTTCATGTCAGATTTACTAACTATCATATGGTGTTAGGGACATATACTTTGGAAATTCACAAAACCTTCTAAAATATTTTAGAAACTTTTTGAATTAGTAAAAGTTGATTGAAAAGCTTCCTAGTTGGTGAAAATAGCTCGAGAAATTTCCTAGTTAATAGAAGGAGCTCAAGAAGCTTTCTAGTTGATAGAAGCTATTCAAGAAGCTTTTTAATTTTATAGAAGCTACTCAAGAAGTATCCTAGATAAGAGTATATATAGGGGTCAAAGCTAAAGAGTTCTTCAGTCTTGACAATATATCTCTTAGTGTTTTAACTCACCTTTCTTAGTGTTGTTCATGTACTCATCTGTTTAATTTAATTTTTTATTGATTTCTTTTGAAAACCTTGTCCTAATTCAAGTCTCTTGTTTTATATTCTTGTATCTTTGACAGCTTAACCTCATCATCAATATTAGAGTTAGATCTTTTTGTTAGAGAGTGGATTATCCTTCTACTCAAAGATATACCAATGTTTTAAAGGTTGTAGATTACCTTCCTTTAAATTGATATTTTCTTCATCACAATATTAGAGCTTTGTCTCTCTTGTAAGAGAGTTGATCACCCTACTCTTTCAAGGTATTAAAGCATTTTAGAGATTGTCGATTATCCTCCTATACATTGATATTATTTTTTTATAGATTCATTTTTTCTTTTTTTTAGAATGGCTTGAGGTCAAAACATTAGTACGACTGAATCTTTTGAGTCCAAGTTAGATACCATAATAAGTACTCTTATTATTTTATCTGCTAGGAGTGTGGATATTGAAAAGATTATTGCAAAATTTTATAACAACGCACATTTGGAATGCTACAATCTAGACTACATCCACCTCAAACTTCTATACTTGAGGATGTAATACTACCTATGCCATGTCAAGAAAATCTACCTATTCAATAACATAAAGAGCCTTGAGTTAATCTTCTAGAGAAATATGATGGTATGTATTCAAAGTTTCAAGGATTTATTAACCAAATTCAATTAATAACTATCTTACAACCTAATATTTATCTAACAGAAGAATCAAGGATTAGATTGGTTGGCACCTTGCTTACAAGACAAGCATTATCATGATTTGCTTCCTTGTTTGATAAAAAAGCACCAATTTTGAGCAACTTTAAAGTTTTTATGGAAATATTTGCGGAAGCATTTGGAGAATATGACAAGGCTTATTGAGCAACAGCTAAGATCCAAGTATTATGTCAAGGGGTGCGCTTTGTATCAGTTTATGCATCCAATTTTAGATAATTAGTGTGCAACATCAATTGGAATAAAGAAGCCCTAATGAGCCAATTTTATTCATAAAGAATAACATTTCGAATAGAAATCTTTGCAAAAAGAATTTGTAAAAAATCACAAATTGGTAAGTCATTATTTGTTGGAATAAGGACTTTTATAAGATTGGTCAAAGAAAGTATATCATTTGTTATTTATGCAACTCCAATTAAAAAAGATATGACTTCATTGATAAGTATTCTAGAGTAGTATAGCAAATTTTAAGATATTTTTCAAAAGAGGAATGGTAATATATTATCAAAGCATCAACCATATGACTGTGCTATAGATCTTTAAGAAGGAACGCAACCACCTTTTGGCCCAATCTATAATCTTTTTCAAAATGAGCTTTTGATATTGAAGGATTATATTGATGAAAATCTTATAAAGAACTTCATCAAGCATTCAAAGTCTCTAACAGGTGCACCTATACTTTATATGAAGAAGAAGGATGGTTTCTTGCATATGTGTGTTGATTATCAGGGATTGAATAAGATAATGGTGAAGAATTGTTATCCGCTACCATTAATCTCAAGACTTTTGAAACAACTCAACCAAGCCAAGATCTATACTAAGATAGATCTTTATAGAACATACAATTTGGTATAGATCAAGGAAGGAGATGAATGCAAGACCACATTTGGAACAAGATATGGACATTTTGAATATAATGCCATGCCCTTTGGATTAACAAATGCACCCACTATCTTTCAATATTTTATGAATGACATCTTTTAAGAGCACTTAGACAAGTTTATGGTGATCTATCTTGATGACATCTTGATCTACTCAAAAAATTTGAAGAAACATAAGAAGCATGTCAAATTGATATTACAAAAACTACGAGATATAGGTTTATATGATAAACCAAAAAAATGTATATTTTATCAATCTAAGATGCAATTTTTGGAATATATTGTATCTACTAAAGATTTGAAAATGGATCTTAAGAAAATAGAGGTAGTTATGCAATGGATTATTTTGAAAACTATGAGAGACGTACAATGTTTTCTTGGATTTGCTAATTTCTATCAGATCTTCATCAAAAATTACTCTCAAGTTGTCACCCTTCTTACTTGATTGACATATAAGGACAAGTTAGAATGGAGGCCTTAAGTAGAGAAGGCATTCCAAGACCTCAAGACAACATTTATTACAGCCTCAATATTAGTACATCCAAACTTTACAAAGGCATTTTATATGGAAACTAATGCTTTGGATTTTGCACTGAGGGCCGTACTTTCACAAATGGGTATAGACGACAAATTCCATCTTGTTGCATTTTATTCTCAAAAAAAATTTGCTATTGAAATTATAAAATCTATGAGAAGAAGCTTCTTACTATTGTGGATTTTTTTCAAGAATGGCGTCATTTTCTTGAAAGAACAATACATCCTATGATTATATATACAAATTACAAAAATTTGGAATATTTTATATCAACTTAGGTTCTTAATCATTGCCAAGCTTGATAGAATATGTTATTGTATTGATTTAACTTTGTTATCACTTATTGACTTAGAAAGTAACAAAGATTGTGTGATGCTCTATCAAAGAGATCATATCTTGTACTAAAGATAAGGAGGTAGCATTTGATCAATAATATACACTTTTGTTGAAATTGGAGCAATTTTATTTTTTTGCTACTATTACATTAGCGCCTATTGATTCTAATTTCTTCAACAAGGTGCGTTGTCGTGAAGTAAATACATCCATATATAGAAACCTAACTTAACTATCTTTTCTTCAAAATTTTATTAAGTTCTTTCTTTCTTCTTACCAATCTAAGTTTTTATATAGTTTAGAAAAAATTTCTCACTTTATTTCTTTTTCTTTGGTTAAATTTTTATCTTATCTTTAATCTTAACTTTAACTTTGATCTAGCCTTGAAACTTTCTTTTATTTCTTTTATCTCTTTTCCAATCTTAGATTTTAGTAGATTCAAGGTTATATTTATAGATATAAGGAGTTTTGACTTTGAGGTTGAATTAAGGATTTACTAAGGTTAAATAGTAGATTTGGATGTCAATAGTCGGCTACCATTAATAGTGCTGACTTGGAGGATTAGATTTGGGGTTTTTATAACTTTAAACTATTAACTGTTGACTTGGACTTTGAAGACCTTGGCTGCGACTTCTTTGATGAGCTTGAAGGAGAAGAAGAGGGGATTTTTTGGCAAATGTAGAGAAGTATTCAGAGAGAGCTTCTTCTTGGCATGAGTTTAGATAGTAGAAACGCAGGATTCGGAGCTTAGATGAGAGAGGTATGCTTATTTGAACTTAGACTACTAATATGACACCTACTGTCACTTTTCAGGGTATATTAGAAGTTTTAAGATACTAGTAAGAAATCCAAAAGTTGGATTAGAAACTAGACTTTAAGCTACACATTTTACATCCAAGAATTGATAGAAATGAGTTTAGAATGAGTGAGATATGGCTAATTAAACCCAGCAAACTAAACTGGGGTTTTGAAGAAGTTAGATAAATAGAAGGATTTTCTTTAAGCTAGAACTTGAGTTTCAAGAAGAATTTGAAGCTCATTTTTTGTGTACATATTACTTATACTATAAAGAGTATATGTCTAAAATCTCATATCAATTGAGACTTTGATTAGGGAGTAATAGCAAATTTGTTCTCAGGTGTCTAGGGTTTTGACTTTTAAAAGTATCTGCCAAGGATTTGGTGATATCTAACAATCAGCAATGAATTCATAGCTCAAAATTGATGTGATGAGGATCAAAGGTATGAGTTATGTTTTCTCAAATTTTGAGCTTATTTGAAAGGCTGGATCTTAAATTATGAATTTTTAAGTTTCGGATTGAGATTTGACTTCTAAAAGTATCTCCTAAGGATTTGCTGTTATCTAACGATCAGCAATGATTTCACAGCTCAAAAATTATGTAACAATAGTCAAAGATATGAGATATGTTTCACTAAATTTTGAGCTTATTTGAATAGCTGGATCTTCAATTATGATTTTTCAAGTTTTGGATTGAGATCTGACTTCTAAAAGTATTTGCCAAGGATTTGGTGATATCTAATGATCAACAATGAATTCACGGCTCAAAATTTATGTGACAAAGATCAAAGGTATGAGATATGTTTTTCCAAATTTTGAGCTTATTTGAAAGGTTGGATCTTAAATTATGAATTTCCAAGTTTCTGATTTGGTTTTACTTATATAATTACTTGCTAATATTTTGATGATATTTGGTGATCGGTAATGAATTCACGGTTGAGAATTTTTGTGAAGATGACCAAAGAAGTGAACTCTATGCTTCTAAAATTTGAACTTATATAAACAACTGGATTTTGATTTATAAATTTCCAAGCTTCTAGTTTGTTGATTTATTATACGCATGGTTTTGTGACTATAAAAGAAAAATTTAAAAAAGTTTGTGCATATTGGATCCAACTTGATTGTAAAGAAGGACCTTGCGTCTACCTGAAGCGGACTTTCGCCACGACAGCGTGCTGCAACCATTAATGATGCTTTGGCCCTTGATGTCAAGCATTGTTCGAAAAAAAAATGTTGATAAGTTTAAACTTGAAAAAGACCTTCTATACTTTAAAAAAATGTTTACATATCCCAAAAGGACCAACACGACTATGCATTCTTCAATCTTGCCATGACTTTCTAATTGCAGATTACTTTGGATTTAACAAGATTTTAGAACTTATTTCCCAAGATTTTTGGTGGCCTCAAATGTAGAAGGCAATGAAGGACTTTGTGCTCTCTTGCAATATTTGCTCAAGGTCCAAAAATCCTTTACATCACCGTTATGGACTCTTACAATCCTTGTCTACTCCAAGACGATCATGGTCTTTTATCTCAATGGATTTTATCACAAATTTGCTTCCATCCAATTTATTAGACAGCATCTTTATAGTGGTTGATTGACTTATAAAAATAATTCATTTTATTCCTTGCAAAAAAATTGTGTCTAGTGAAGAAACAACAAGACTCTTTCTTAATAATATATATTGATATCATGGCCTACTAGATGATATTATATCTAATCAAGGATCCCAGTTCATATCTAAGTTCTATAAATATCTTTTTTAAATATTGAAAGTAGATATTAAACTTTTTTTAGCTTTTCATCCTCAAATGGACAACCAAATAAAATGAATTAACAAAGTTTTGGAGTAATATTTACGATGTAGCATTAATTATTAACAAGATAATTAGATCTTGTATCTATCATTAGTAGAATTTATATATAATAATATTAATTTGTATATAATAATACTAATTTGTATATAATAATACTAATTTATATGTAATAATATTAATTAGAAATAAAATATGGCTTCTTCAATAGAATATCAAGACCAAGCAACTATACAATAAATTAGACTATTAGAAGTTACGACCATTTTTCATCCAAAAGTAAATTAATCTAATGATATATCGCTTGGAACTACCATCTTCTATGAAGATACATCCAATTTTTTATATTTTTCTTTTGGAGTCTTATAGAGAGTTGTCTATTCCAAAAAGAGTACAACAATTGCTGCCTAGTATCAAAATCAAAAATCATAAAGAATACAAGATCAAAAAGGTGCTAGATTTATAGCAAAGGTGGGACAAATTAGAATATCTTATTTATTGGCATGGTTATAATATCAATAAGCATATAAAAGAACAAGTCAAAAATCTTGCCAATGCATCTCAAAAGGTACAAAAATTTTATTGATTCTATCTTAACAAATCAAAATGTGTTTGATGATAACTTCTTGATAAAGATTCAATCCAAAGAATACTCATAAGAGAAGGAGAATTAAACTAAAATCTTCATCAGTATATAATTATCTTTTCTAAGATAGAATAGAATGGTAGAAATAAGTCAGTCACCATGTCCAACCTTTAAGTATTAAGAGATTTAGTAGAATAAGATTCAAAAGATTCACTTGCTATTCAAGCTTCAAACAAACTAGTGCAGTTTTCATAGCTTTTAATTGAGCAAAGTGAGGACGATACATTTTAGCGCCAAATACAATTACAATTAGAATAATTATAAGCAACATTCAACCATACAAGTCTTGATTCCAATGCTCAAGCTTTAATAATATTACTTGAGCTTTAAAAAATGAATCCTTTTGAGCCTAAAATCTTATTTGGAGGATATTTTGAAGGCTGTAATAAAAATTAGATCCTTGGATAGGATGTTTTAAGAATAAAGATATTAGCTCAAGGCCATAAATAATTTCATTAACCATTAGAACCTATTGCCTAAGAACGGAGAACAAAATATATAGCTTCATTAATATAGCATATTCTTGATTTTATATATATATATAAAAAGATTTTTAAAAATATAAGCTCTTCTTAGAATTTGTTGATAGAGAAAAAAATGATGTTAGAGACATACACTTTAGAAGTTTATAAAACCTTCTAGAATATTTTAGAGCTTCTTGAGTTAGTAAAAGTTGATTGAGAAGCTTTCTAATTGGTGAAAGTAGCTCAAAAAACTTTGTAGTTAATAGAAGATGCTCGAGAAGCTTCCAAATTGGTAGAAGAAGCTCAAGAAGCTTCTGAGTTGGTGGAAGATGCTTGAGAAGCTTCTTGATTTGATAGAAGTTGCTTAAGAAGCATCCTAGACAAAGATACATATGGGAGTTGAAGTTGAAGAGTTCATCAATCCCAACAATGTATCTCTTAGAATTTTAGTTCATATTTTTTGGTGTTATTTGTATACTCATCTGATTAATTCAAATTATTGTTGGTTTTTACTTGAAACCTATTTTTAATTCAAGTTTCTTGCCCTGTATTCTTATATCCTTGATAATTTTTTTTAGGATTATATATTAAGACATCCATAGGATTGCAAAGAATAGACTATTATGTTGAACTATTAAATCACTTGTTATTAGCTCTATTATAGATAGAACTCAAACTCCATAGAAAATCCTATGAAGTTCTTGTGCATTATTCTTAATAAGTTGGATCATGTAAAGTCTATAATTCTATAAATATATCAAAATACAAAGGTAATATTTAGAATTTCATAGATTTCTATCTTAGTAATGGATATATTTATATATGGCCACAATGATGGCACATATACTCACTACTCCACAATATTCTGATCTAGGAATTCAAATTTTATTATCTCCTTTGTTTGCCAAGTTTTATGAACTCTAAAAAGACCATCCATTAAGAATTCAAAGAAGCCCTTCACAACTCCCTTATAAAACTTGTTCTTTCAAGCACTTCTTTACAAAAAGTCTAAATGCACAATCTCTAATCTTATAACCTTTGGTAACAAGGTTCACTTGTTGCTTCTTAAAAGGCCAATTATTTCATTAAAAATTTTATTCCTTCAATTTGACAATTCTGCCAAAGATAATAAAAATTGCTTTGTCGTGGCTTTTTATTCATTACTTATAATCAAAAAAAATTCAAAAAAGTGACAATTAGATTCCTAATAATTAGCCACACTTATGAAGACATTGAAGTATACTTCAACTACCTATCTAAGCTATTGAAGATGAAGAATACATATATCTTAGCAAATCTAATGAAGACTTTTATTGACTTCTAAAAAATATCTGCATTTATTCTCAAGCTTATGTAAGAAATTGCTGATTTCAAGAAATTCTTTATAGGCTATTAATATAATAGTACAAATAAACTTACTAAATTGAAAGATATACATCTCTTTAAATTCTATATTGAAGAAAAGAGCAAAAATAAAGATTAGTCCATTATGTTTTACAAGGTATCTTTGATAATCTTAATCAAATGATTTATTTTATTTTTTTGTTAATTTTATAATATTTTATTAATTATGATGTTTTTTTTTTTTTTTTTTTTTTGGTTCTCTTTCTTAGTAGATAGTCAATAGACCTCTATTATAAATGTCCATATCTCTCTTCATTTCTAGAAACAACCTATAAATCAATCATAGCTACCACCCGACTTAGCAGCAAAGATGTAGAAAGCAAATAATAATGATATTCTTAAGTTGCATGAGAATATCTTTGCTCCCGTCTTTCTTTAATTATTATGGGACAATGTTGCTATTGATCTTACTAAGAAGATTTAAGCAAATAGAAACACTATAGAATTAACAAAAGAAAGCAATTCATATGTAAGCTTGTATGTGCAAATAAATGTTTAATGAAACAAAATTTTATTCAATAGGATATTGTAAAGTATATTGAGTTCTACAAGCCAATAATAGAAAGGGATGCAATGCATGCCAAGGACATGTTAGATTATGTTTGTTATTAGGAACGCATCTACTTGGAGATTATAAGTTTGGTCCTAAATATTCCATCAATACTTTAGGAAGGATTTTAGCTAATAACCAACTAATAGAGGAATCATATCTATAGTATATCCTTTGATGTTAGAATCCAAGTTACTCCTAATATAACTTTGGAAGATAATCCAGAGTCTTATTTGTATTGTGGTCCTATAAAAGAGCAGCCAAAGTCCTACTTCAATTCCTACCAAGATGTTTTTTTTAGAGACTTTGTACTATACTAGCCTTGTAATTGACATTGCCTTCTTGTGTAGATGGGATACATCTTATTATCCATTGATTTGAAGGCTAGTTGTAACTATAGAACTATTATGATTAAGTGGTGGATATTAATGTATTCAAAAAAGAAACCAAACACACTTATAATAAGAAAGTGTTGGAGTAGACAATAGACATTGGAGCTTTCTCCTCCTCAAAGAATTAATGTTACCACCATCATAGAATGCCCTCGTATAAAATAAAAGAGTCTCCAAAGATGCATTTAATCTAGATGCATCAACAATAATGGCTTTGACTAATCTAGCTATTTGAGACAAAGTGGGTACCAACTTGGAGCATTAATATGTAAATCTCATTATACCTAACAGTCAAGAAACTCTATTGATGATCCATTGATGCTTGTTACAACTGATAAAAAATTACTATATATTATAAGCATGTTTTTAAACGGATGCAAACTTTTCTACATCTTTCTAGTTGTTGTTTCAATTCAATGGAAATGGCCATTGCATAATTGTTTACATATGAATTCTATATTCTTCATTACTTACTGAGTAATAGAGTATAAAATCAATCTATTGCTACTATGTTGTGTATAATCATTTCTTATGAATACCTCTCTTTACACTGCATTCAATAAAACCTTACATTATGTGACAATTCCGTCTAATATATGTTAACATTCATAATATACCTTGGCATCTATTGCGCAAGAGTCATAATGCTTGTCAGTTACGTTTGGAGATTTTCATGGATAATGGGCTTCAACTACATAAGAATGCAATGCTTGTACTGTATACGGAGATTATATATTATATATGTGCTTTCCTATACCGGCAGATAGCCAAGTCATTTTAGGAATATAGGAATGTACCTCCTTGGTTTTGTCTACAACTTATCAAGGTTGGAGAGAGTAGGTAGAAGTGAAGCTGGAGCTTTGAGGAGGAGCTTGGGAGGCGAAGCTGGACCGGAGGAACGGAAGATTTGAGCACATGCTTTTAGTACTTCTAAGCATAAATACTCACTAATGTCTGCATTGATTTCATATTTTCATTCTCCCTTCAAGCACTGTGTGATGAACCATTCGTCATGCATATTTCCAACTTTCAATTACCTCCCAAATCTCTGAAGGAACTGCACATGTTTTTTTGCAGCCATCTGGTTGCAAGGCTTTGAGATGTAAGTTAGTCTAAACTTCAAGACTCTTGTTTCCCGTCGTCAACAACCAAAGCCAGAGCCTATATCCGTCTCCTTGCTCTCTGGTTCGTTGGATTCCTCTATAGTAGATCGAAGGCTATCAGTGGTCTGAACTATTTTACAACATGTATTGCGTGATTACAACTAACCAAAGGTGCAGAACATTAAATTATCGACCATTCGTCGTATGTTCATCCACACAAGGTACCAGCATGAGTGTTATTTCACCCGAGCCCTCTAAGTCAGTCTCTCTTGCTTTCCTCATTTACAATGGCAAGTAGCTGAAGTGGCGTGCGTGGTTGAATTGAGAAGTCCGAATGGTCAATACAAACATTATTGTCTCTTCTTGAAATAGGTAAATATAAGAGAATAAAAGAACAAAACCTGTAAAATCTATTGGTAAAAATGAGGTAGGATGAGTTATTTAATTATACCTTGCCCGTTAGGGTCATAAAACTGTTGAAGTGAAAAGCTTACAGTATGGAAAGGTTTATTTTTTGTTAATCTCAAAGAAGATTAAGTTATTTATATGGATACTAAATCTCAATGATACTAGAAGTGTGTAGTATAAGATTCCGAATTGCCCAATAAATGAAGAAAATGATTTTGGGTGGCATAACTTTTTTCAACAATGTCTGATGAAAAAAAATTATACCCCCGTGAAGATATTACAACCATGCACCTTCAAAATAATTTCAAAACATAACAATAAAAATTGACATTGTGGGATCCTATTCAAAATTGCAAAAAATTTGACTTTGGATAATTTTCCTTTAAAGGATAATTTTAAATGAATCAAGAGCTCCTTTCTCTGACTACAAGGTTAAAATAAAACAATTCTTAAGCCTTAGATTAACTTTAATTTTAAATGAATCAAGAGCGTCTTGTTCCAGCCAAGATTTTAGTAGAGGATTTTAATAAAGGATTAAGTTATTGTAGAATTGGGATAACATTTACAATACAGAGCACTCCTAATGCTAAACATGGTCATTCTAGTCGTTCAAGATCCTTTTCTAGTTACACAAACATGATAAATAATATCATCAATTCTAAATGTCTTGTTGTATCACCAATTGCACACTGCAATACTAATATCACTAATGTATTAAATGTCAACAATGTATTGATCTATCCAATAAGGCACTTTATGACTATAAATGAATAGTATCACTTACCTATGACATTAAATGTTCTAGGATACTAATTATCATTTTTATTGTAGCTACTTTGAGGAAGTGAGAAGTATTGGTCTAATCCCTTACTCCACCTCACATCTCAGATGGATATTGGAACAGTAGGTGGGGTATGGTATATATGGGGAGTCCTTCTAAGGGGGTTGCCACTTCTGATAACTCACTAGCATTGCAGGTGTGGTCAGCAAACAAATATCTTTTGCTAGATACATTCCAGATATACTCCAATGCAAACTTCAATGATGTAGCCTTCTGCACAGGAAAAAAGCTTACTACAAACAATGTTACCTTCTGAAACACGAATCTAGGTGTGGCTACCGTCTTAGTGTCCCATACCTTGGAGTGTTCTGATACCAAGCAGTCAACTTTTTGGTTGAAGGAACCAAGATTTAATTAAGTAGGACCTGCAATGGTCTTGATGCGTTTGCAGAGATCTGAATGCTTTGGAAACAAAAACTAGCGAACGTTTACCAGGTGCCCTACCATGTTTCTGAGCATGCTTTGTTTCAAAGTTGCAGAGGACTATAGTTGTGCTGCATCTTTGAGATTTCTGTTTACTGATCCTGAATAGAGGGTTCTCCAAGCGATTCTTACTATCAGGGTCATTACAATCATAAGAAATTGATAACAAGCATTAAAATAGGGCGGGAACATTGGATTCGAGGCTTTTGATGATTCCTTCACAGAGGCTAAATTAGATCATGAATTTGAAGCTGCTACTGTAGTATTAAACTACTGTTGTATCTTCTACTGGGACTTGATAGGAGGATGCCATTCCCTCAGCATGATGGTGAATGTTGATGGCAGTGCTGGCCTTACTAGGCCAAGCAGAGCAAAGCTGGGCTGCAGCAATCATTTGAAACTCGTGTATGGAAGAATCATATATTCAACATTAAATTCATACCACTTAATCATGTCTTTATCATTGCCTTCTGGATGGGAAGAATTTATTATATCTATGGCAGATGAACTAAATGAAATAGTCACTGTCTTGAGAAGAGAAATGGATAATGGGATTATAATATTTCCAGTGCTGAATGATGTTTTAAGAGCTTTTTATGAAACACCATTAAGTAATGTGAGAGTAGTGATGCTTGGTCAAGAACCATATAAGGGTATTGGCAAGGCTAATGGTTTGTCTTTCTCTGTTAATAAGGGATATCTAGTTCCTCCTTCGTTAGCAAATATATTCAAAAAAATATCTGATGAAGTAAAAGACTTTAACATACCTTTTCATGGTGATCTTACTAAATGGTGCAGACAAGGTGTACTGCTTTTGAACTCAGCATTAATAACTGAGAGTGGACCGAACAGGAGTCACGACGTTCTATGGCAACGGTTTACAAAAACGTGTATAAGACTATGTTCTGCAAAAGGAGGAGTCATATTCGTCTTGTGGGAAAAAACTGCATCCACATTCGACAAGGAGATCGACACGTCAAAAAATACAATTCTTAAAGCAGCACATCCATCACCCTTTAGTGCAAACAAAGGATTCTTTGGCTGTAACCACTTTAATACTATAAATAATCTTTTAGATATTCCTATAGACTGGAACGTATGAGTGTGTCATCGAATGATGAAGAGGATGCTGGAGTGTCATCAGACGCGTTACCATTCTCTATAAGACACTTTGACATTGGTCCAGAGATGACAAAGGCTGTTGAAAGGATACTATGTGGTATTGAAGTTCGTGATATGAATATAACACTTCTTGTTGCTGCAGCAGTTGTATTAGCGAGATGTGGAGAAAGAATAGACACACGATTCTCTTTACTTTGTAATGATGCTATTAATGATATTGTTGATACTGATCCGAACATATCTGGTTCTAAGTTCTATGATAGGACTACGATAAAGAAGAACATCCTTAGGTATTGTAGGTTTATATTATCTAAGTAACATGATTTCAATCATAAAAGAGATGATACAGGATAGAAGATACGTACCTGGCAGTAATACTGTTGAGTCCAATGAGAGGATGGGACCATATGTGGGAGAAGAGAATGATCTTGTGGTGTTGATGGCAAGAGACTTCGTAGATAAGAGTCCCTTTGGAGCAGATACAAACATTCTTGCAAGGAAGGATATATCGAATCTTACACTTGACTATTACAAATCTGTACAAGAGGACATCATAGAGTTTGCTACTATAATAGTAATACCATCAGGTACTCTTGATATTTCTATATTTGAGGATGATATATCTGTATATGGTATGACAATGTTTACTGAAGAGGAACTCATGTTCAATCCTACATGTAATGTACTTGTCCCAAGGCACTCTCTTGCATCAAGTTCAGAACTGCAAGAGATGAAGGAAAAATGTATATATCACAACAGCTTGCCAAAGATATATGCTAAAGATCCAATATGTAAGTGGTACGGATTTAAGAGGGACAATATAATAAGAATAGAAAGAGATTACTGTGATGAGGTCTACTACAGAATAGTGATATAAAAAAAGATAAAAGATCCCTTTTCTATCTGTATTATTTTTTGCAAGAAGACATGGATTTCTATGTGATAAAAGAAGTAACCTTAGTTTGGAATATTATCAATACAGATGGAAATACGCTCTTTGATACTATATGTGTATCTGATGACGTTCCTCTCGTTGAAAGACGTATTGGTGGATATCAGTGGTACAAACACTTCTATCCTGCTATGGAAATCGATAACACGTTAAAAGGTAGCGACACACTTCTCATTACATTTATGATTCCAGCTCTTAAGAATGATGACAAGAGAGTACCCATAAAAGCATTCTTTGACTTCAGCTCAGGCGTGATGAAGATGAGGCATATGTCATCGTATGCTGTTTCTGTTGCTGAACTTGTTAGTATGATTAGTACTACAATCTGTATTGACATACAACAGGATGTTGAGGTCACAAATATAGAATTGTGTGCCAACATAATAGAGGAGAAGCCAGACTTAGAACTACTTTGTGACATTGTAATGAACGAGCCTAGGTTATCTAGCATCTTTTCATTAAAAGAAAAAACTATTCCAATATCTATGAAGGTAAAGTATTCTCTATATGCCAAGCTCGATATAGTAACATTTAAGAGAGGAGAAAGCAAGACTATTACAGTATCAAACATTAAGACTGAAGAGCATATAGATAACATTATAAATCAGATCCTGCTTTTGCTTAGTACCTACAATGAAGTAAAAGACAAGTTTAGTAAGCTATATAGCATCATAGCTGAGGAAGAGAAGATGTCTAAATATCGTACATGAACGTTTGCCCTAAAAGAAGAGGTTCCAGAGTTATTTGTTTCTGGATATGCAAGAGAGTGTTCTATTAAGCCAATAATAATTACAGAACTGGAAGAAGAGAAGTATAAGCTTGAAGGAAGATCTACTATGAGATATCCCAGGGATGGTCCATATTCAAGAATATATGCTTGTGATGTAGGATTTTTTCCAGGACTCAGAAGAAACAGACTGCCCAACAAAGACATATTCGAATTCCTTCCTTGCTGTTATGCTACAGACCATCTTAAGAGACCAGAGTCTAACTATTACAAGTATACTCATGATATATTTGATGCAAACAGGAGTAACAAGAAGATAATGCGATTCAAGCCATTATATCCTTTAAAGGATGGTATAATTGGTAGGGCTCCAAAAGAACTTCAAGAGATAATGTGTTCTACAGATTTGACAAGGATAGGTGTTAGAAGAGATAAGTCTTCTGTACTGTACTGTATGCCACACTATATCCCAAGAGAGAGTCTGAGCTTTCTTCCTCATATATGTCTCCAAGAGCTGTGGTATTTGACAGAAGAAGAGATACTGCTTAATGCAAGAGATGTGGACATATTTCTTGATCCAACGCTTTATTGTAGAGCATTAGAGTATATCTTCTCAATAAACGTATACGTCCTTGATGTCTTTGATGACACAAGTGTGAGAATGTCTATACCATGCACTAAAGGACCATATATTTGGGAACACAAGTATGCCCAGTCTGTTATTGTCTTATGCTACAGAAATGTCTCTCCATACCCTCAGTGCGAATTAGTAACGGGTAATTGGAATGATGCACTGAGACAGTTCAAGACGCAAATAACTCTTTGTAAAGATGCATCTAAGCCTAGACATTCTATAAAGCAAAAGATAAGCAAGGATGGAAAATGTATATCTGCATTAACTACAAGTGGATGGATTCAGTGCTTCTGGAGACCGCTGCATGTCGAGAGAGTAGGTTCAAATGAAGTATCACAATCTGTCTTATTACACGCTCAAAGACTTAGAGCCTACTTCGTACATGATCTATACATAATGTGCAAGCGCTGGAATGTTGTTAACATTAGGATTGTCAAAGCTGATATCTTCTTTATTCCTATGATAATGAGAGAGACATTCTCTACAGTCACTGAATTTACAGAATACTACTCATCTAAGTATCCTTTGTTATTTGGTGGTTGTGTTCTTACAGTCACCCAAGATGTATACAATAAGCTAAAGGGATGCTATGAAAGCTCGATGATACTTCCTCTGGTAGTATCTCCAGATGAGTTTATTAGGAGAAGGAATAATATGATTACTATCATTCGTAGTACAGATGATGAACAAATAAAGATTGGTATTGGTAACTGAGTTATAAAGGAGTGGTATTGTATTAACATAGCTCTCAAGTCTCTCCCTGCAAAACAATGGAGATATCGTGTATGATGTATGATTGGAGAGCTGGAGCAGATGATGAGAAAACTACGCTATACGGATTTGGAAATCTTATAACTGGAGAGTCTGTGACTATTAGAGTACATGATTTTCTTTTGTACAATTACGTACTTATGTCTGCCATGGGACCAAAGGTACATGAAAGGATGAACAAGGTATCTGAGCGGATCGGTCACAACAACATTGCCAAGACTATAATGTGTACTAGAAGACTGCTGAGATCATATCTTGAAGGTGACAAGAAGTTTATTAAGTATTATTTTTATAGACGAAGTACACTCGACCACTTTTCAAAGCTGATGAAGAAGATGGATGTAGAAGTATACGAGAATGACATGAAGACGGAAGAAATGTTTATTACTACTGCAAATATAAGCTACTCTGGATGGATAAAAGCATCATGCGTAAGTGTAAATTGTAATGCAAGATTGTGCTCTACAGATTTAGAATATACATGCAGCTGGAGTGCAATACAGACTATAGATCAAAGAGATGTTCCAAGACCATTAATAATGTGCATGGACATAGAGGTGTACTCATCTAATACAAGTGCTATGCCAGATCCTTGTATAGAGAAGGACAAGTTGTTTATGATATCTATAGTATCCCAGAGATACCTTGTGCCTGATACATGTAAGAGATATGTTCTATATACTGGACAGCACGATATAGATGTTGATGATACAGACACAAAAGCATTCTCAACAGAAAGAGAACTAATAGAAGCATATTTCCTTCTTATCAAAGAAATAAATCTAGATGTTATAATAGGATACAATATATTCATGTTTGATTTCAAATACATTGACACTAGGCTACGAAGAAAGCTTATCAACTTGCCTTCAAGTTCTAGAGTCCAAAGAATTGGTACAGAAAGGATTGACATTAACTGGAGCAGTTCAGCATATGGTTTTAATGATTATGTAGTCATCGATTTACCAGGACGTATTGTCATAGATGTATACCAATACGTTACAAAGGAGTATAAGCTACAGAGCTATAGTCTATCTTCTATATCAGAGAAGTTTACTGGAAACAAGAAAGTAGATTTGCCATACAAAGAAGTATTTAACTTGTACGAGAAAGGAGACAAAGCATCCATTGAGACTATTGCAAAATATTGCATAGTAGATTCACTACTGACCATTGCGTTGTTTGATAACATGAACATATGGGTTAGTGTAATAGAGATGTCAGCTGTTACAAGAACAAGGATTAGGGATCTATATACTAGAGGTCAGCAAATAAGAGTAAAGTCTCAACTGTACAAAGAATGCTATGATAAAGGTGTTGTATTTGACAAGACAGAATCTTTGCTTGAGAAATTTGAGTACGAAGGAGCTATAGTATCAAACCCCACTCTTGAGCTTTATAAATGGTGTTCTTTGCTTGACTTTTCAAGTTTGTATCCTTCTGTTATAATAAGTCACAATATATGTTACTCAACATTTATCAAAAGGAACTCTAATCAGCCTTGCTTTACTGTACGAGTGTCTGACAAGAAGTCCTACATGTTTGCCAAAGAGCCTTTAGGACTGGTACCATCTCTGCTAAGAACATTAATATTAAAGAGAAAAGAAGTTAAGATACAATCCAGTACTGCTATAGGAATAGAAAAGGTAGTTCTTGAAAGGAGACAGCTTGCTCTAAAGATATCTGCTAATTCTGTATATAGATCTTACGGGACCCGTAACTCCTCATACTTACAGTTCATAGAAGGTGCAGAGTCCACAACAGCAATAGGTAGATCCATGCTTATGTATGCATCAAGCATCATATCATCTACATATCCTGTACAATTGGTGTACGGAGATACCGACTCATATATGTTCACATCCCATACTACTCAGAGTTATGAATCATGTGAGACATTAGCTGTACGTATATCCAGTGAGGTATCAAAAGAGTTCCCCGCTCCTGTAAAGCTTGAATTTGAAAGTGTGTTTGAGACATTTCTCTTGATAACAAAGAAGAGATACATAGGATTTATAGCTGGCAAACGCAAGATGGTATATAAAGGAGTTGTTGTATTTAGGAGAGATAGTTGTATGTTTCTAAAGCATATGTATTCGTCATTAGTAGAGATGATCATGAATTCGATATCATATGAGCACATAACAGAGTTCATTAGAGGTGAGCTACTATCACTAGTAAGGGGTAATGTTCCCTTAGGAAACTTAGTGATCACAAAAATATTAGGAAAAG
>JAWRVF010001934.1:0-32636 GCA_036785485.1 Physcomitrellopsis africana | reverse complement strand
CCTCTCGGTGCACACTCTACCTGAAACATGGCCACTGCGTTCTCACGCCCCACAGCGGGGATGGCATGGAACACCACAGCTTCACCGACTCGACAAGTGCCACAAAACGGCACCCACTGCAGCTGCACACATCCCACGCACATGTGTTCGACGCTGCGCCCCCGACCGCTAAAACACGCCCAACATTGACATGTGTGACGTTCTCCAGAAACGCAACAGAGCACGCGATGCACAAAGCTTGGCCACAACGAGGCCCACTCGTGTTGTGAGTCATTCAGTTCCCTCTTCATATTGTTGTCAGGGAACCCCAGTTGCCTAGCTCCCTGAGTTCAATTTACATCTACATCAGTCAGCCAATGGTAGAGCCCGGACCGGGGCGCTCCACCAGCCACACTCTACGCTCGTCATCAGCGGCTGGGTCTGTGCATCGAGATGATGCACTGCAGCCTCTTATTCTTCCAACTCGTCTACCGACTACCAACACTGTGACCTCTGGCACACGTTGCCCGCGCCGACGTCGGTCCGGCCACGGCAGGGAGAAAGCAGCGTTATTCAGCACACCGCATCGGCGCACAAGTGGAACGAAGCGGGATCCACCGCTCCCGACCTCCGTCCGTCAACAGTAGCTGCGGACGCAGCACTTCTTGTGGGCGTCGAACTTCATCCCCTTCTTGCACTGGTCGCCACGCGCCGTTTTGCAGGTGTACACCGCCGAAGTGGGCTGGGGGCGCAGTGCCACGCGCCGCAGTTGTTCCGTCCTTGCTCACGTCCTTCTCGCACCCGTCGCTGGTCGCCGTTGCAGTTGGCCCAGCCGACGCACGTGTACTAGCACTGCCGCCGCTGCGCGGCGCTGGCGTACGGGCGCACTCGCACTTGCCGCACGCGCGCCGCAGTTGTACAGGTCGCGCTCACGTCCTTCTCGCACCGTCCTTCCAGTCGCCGTTGCAGTTGGCCCATCCCGCCTTGCAGCTGTATTGGCAGCTGCCGCCGTTGCACTTGGCGATGGCATTGGGGCCGCACTCGCACTTCTTGCCGCAGCCGCCGCAGTTGAACACGTCCTTGCCGACGTCCTTCTCACACCCATCCTTCCAGTCGTTGTTGCAGTTAGCCCAGCCGGCCTTGCAGGAGAACACACACTTGCCTTTCTTGCACTTGGGGACGGCGCGTAGGCCACGCCACTGCGTGCGCGTGCTCGATCACATCGTCAGGACGTTGGGGCATTAGGGCCGTATGTGGTTGTAGTCGCAGTCCTTTGGTGCCTTCTCTGCACCACGCGTCGGCGGGGCCTGCATGGACATGGGGAAAACACATTATCGCTTCGGCGATGCAATGAACGAGTCAAACGACACCAAGCATGTGGAATGGCTTTTGGATCGGATCAGTACAGCGCGAATTATCCACTGGGATGCACTACAAGATCATGGGTCCGACCTCGTGCCAACACACAAAATCATGCAACGGCTCCTGCAACGCGGGTCAGTGCTGGGCTAGAGGGGTGGGTGCGCCACCTATGAAGAGCATTGCCAGAGTGGCGGCCACCAAGAGGCCGGCATGTCTCGATTGCCGGGAGATCGCCATCTTCGTGACAAGCTGGATCGTCTGCAGGTCCGCACCGAAGGTTGCTTCGACTTAGTAGCTCAGAACGCAATGGTGGCAGGATCGTACGGGAGGAGGAGGAGCACGTTTCGATGACTGTGATGCCCGCTGCCGCTGCTTATGTAGTGAACCGGGCTTGGGGCATCTGCGCATCGTTGGTAATTCTGGCGTTGACAGTAAAGTTCCTGAACTGGAAGATTTGGCTCGCGGATAGCATCATTTTGACTTTCACCGGTGAACTGGAGGATGCAGCTCGAGGGGTGGGTTTGGTAGGAACGAAACAGTGCCCTCGGGCAGAATATGTGCCCGGACGACAGAGAAGACAGGATGAACCGGGCTGCTGTGAATGCTAGTGTGTCCAAGCACTCTTCAGAAACTTGGCATGGGCACGCTTTGACTTTTGCGAGGGAACGTTCCAGTCCCCGGAAACGTCGTAATGTTCAACGAAGCGTGCTTCTCGGAGAGCGAAACTTGGTATGTTAGTGCAACAAAATGGAATTGTCAGTTTTGAAATAGAAGGGATAGAGTTGTACAGACAACAAGCAAAATAATATATCACAAAAAAATTAATTATTACTCAAGAGAGGTCATATGGTTGAATTATTTAATTTGAATTTTTTAAAAAAAAGTTAATTTTTAGAAAATGGAGAAGAAGATTAACTTAAATTAATGACATTACATGTAAGATCTTGATATGACATCAAGTAAACAAGTGATATAAAACAAGAATAATCTTTGTAATTGCCCGGCTTTGAAAAGCAATACAATGTCAAGTTTTATGTTCTTTTAAATAAAGCAAAGTGAAGTCCAAAAAGCATAGGAATGATAAGTCTAACTCTCACATATAGTTGTAGACAAAGGAAGAAATCATTACAACCAATTTTTTAAATTAAAAGAGGTAACAATTTAATGTATATTCTTAATCAAATGCAAACAAGATGGCAACATCTATGTCTTAGTAATTGAAAAAGACTTGATAACAACTAAACAATAATTTAGTCAATTACTTACTATTTATATCTAAATTAGAAAAAAATAAATAATAATCAACTTTTATGCTTATTAATATGGACTGATAAAAATAAATATCTTATTAATCTTTTAAGTTTTTATAGATGATACTTGTAGATAGATGAAATAATAAAAATTTCTTAATGTTATTTCAAATTATGTAAAAATATATAGGGTACCTTGAATGTTAGTAGTATTCTAAAAATAGATCCTTGAGACTATTTTTATAAATTCTTATTCTATATGTTTAAGATCTAAAAAACTTAGATATTGGAAAAAACCAAATTTTATATTTATAAAGTAAATCATGATGCTTTTATTTTCATTCTACATTTTATAGATTCACAACCAATTGTTTTAGAGCACTGCTAATGCCACCACAATTTTAGCTACTACCACTACAATCATCCATCTACTACATGTCAGTTTTGTTAAATAGTTTTCAAATTAATCAAATTTTCTTTCATTAGTACCTTTTAAACTATTTGATTGAATAAAAAAATTGATTGGAATAAAAAAAACTAAAAAAATATATTGAGTGCATGGCGGATTGTGGTGGCAATAGCAAAAATTATGGTGGCATTCGCAACACCCTTGTTTTAATTCTAATTAAGATGAAGTGTGATATTTTTAGAAAATCCTTTTAAATCTAGAATAAGTTAATTATTTTATACTTCTAAATATTTAAATTCATCATTTAGTTTAACCTCAAAAGTAGTTTCTTTTAAAGGTTTAATAATCAAATACTTAATAAGAGAAACTTTGAGTTGTATCTTCCTAGATAACCAAAGTAAATAAATATTTAATACTTATAAAATGATTAACATATTTCATAAAAGAATATTTCATAAAAGAGTATATGTTTGAATTATGCTTTATTGTTATAAAAATTTCTAAGAATTTCTTCTTTATTTTCCTACTTAATATTACCGCCCTTAACCTAAATTTTTGCTGTTGCAGCCATCTTGGTAATTACTTTAAACTAATATCCTTCACCAAATATTTGAAACCATATCCATTTCACAAGCCTTATTCGGAGCACAATATCAAGAACTAGACTCCAAGACAAACAAGTCTCCGGAGCCAGAACATAACATTCTGACACTCACAGACGATGACGCTTGTGCATATTAGGAACAGTGAGAAGGTACGTTGCGCACATTGAGTATGCTTGCAACGCCTGAGATCAATTCTCGTCACGATTGATGTTACTGCTTCACGATTGATGTTACCCATCACGCCCTCCGTAAATCTGCACGCATCCTTCACGAATCGTCACACGGCGACGCCGCTGAATCTGATCCCCGGACGTTGCAATGCGCATCCGTCAACTCACCCACCGGCGTCTCGGCCTTCGCACATGCTCAACCTGACCACCGTCGCTGGCGCTGCACGAATCACACCCCTGCGCCGCCTTTTACTTGCGTCTCCCTCGCGCCTGACTGATGATGTCCATCGCGCGGGGTAACTGGCCTGTTCAACGGGTAAGAGTGGTGACCTTGAGGACCACACTGCCCGGCGCGCTCCCGCGTGCATCGAGGGCACATTAGTCAACCACCGATTCTGGACATGACCATATCGGAACAGCGACCAAGAAGTCAACCAATGCGCCTTTGCAGGCCAGCCGTTGTCGCTTCCTCTGCACATTGGTCTGCATCCATGGCTGGATCGGAAGCAGCGGCCACGAATCTCCACGTATGTGCGACCATTATGCGCAAGCAGTAACACAATTCGCGTTTGCTTGAAACGCAACGCCAAAAGCACGTAGGTCACAGATTTGCACATTTTCGCTCATTGCTGCACCGTCATGCTGCGAACTCCTGGTCGCTGTGACTTGTTCAAGTCATGATTGCAACTGGAGACAACCTGAAACGTTTCAAGGGTTATCAGATTAGGCCCACCATGAGGGCCTGAGCCTTGCAAATCCTCACGCTGCAACGGGTAGATGCCCGGAAGGGCTAAATTGGGTGTCAACTTGCACGCCCGATATTGCTCGTGTCCTAAATTTAGAAAGTATAGGTCGGAGCTGTGGCTCTACCCTTGTTGTTCTCTCAATCCAAGGCGAGCGATATCGGATTGTGATACCCCGCAAAAACGAACTTATCGTGTACTAGTGAAGAGTTCGATTTTGTCCGACGAGTGGGATTATGCCACGCCGAATGGGCTGGGGTTGGAGTTCATTGTAAAAGTGCTCAGATATTCCAGAACCGACCGGCGCAGGATTGTGGTAAAAAGTCACGGTCACTTGAAGATTGAACTCAGCGATTAAACCACTGCAGACACTGAACTCGGCGATTTGTCCAGTGCAGCAATTGAGCCCAGCGGTGTGCAAGAATCGGGCAAGCTCCAGCTACTACCCATCGTCATAGTCGGGCTTTCGAATGCGATCGTTGCTCATTGGGTCGAAGCTAAAATGTAACCATAATCCAGAACAGCCATGTGAGAAAACCCAAGTGCTGGCCAAAGAGTGGTCTCACTCGAAACAAGACGACGCTGGAAGTGTTGCCGACCCTGCCACGGACAATTTGCAGTGCGGCTGTAATGAGCGCAGGGGAACCCCTGTGCATGTGAAAGAGGTTGGACCAACTCAAGCTCCACTTGAGAAAAACCCAGGCCTTCACACGAATTACCTTCGACGGTGGGAATAATCGTCGATAGCTGGTAGCATCGTAGCACATCGAGAAGGGGCAGCGATGGAACTCCAAAATTCCGCACAGCGGACTCATCATTCAAGCGCCGCCCGAGGGCTAATAATTTAGCTGGTGATCAGTTTTACGCGGCCCAGTTCTATCCGGCGTAAGGGGCGGTAACAGTTCACGAGCATAGTGTTTTCCTTTGTCTTCCTGATCTGTGCGACGGATTTTCCCCGATTGTGTCGAAAAACCTTCAAGAGGTTGGACCATCTGATAAGCCTCGTTGCTGCCCGTTGAGTAGGTTGTCCGTTCATCGAAGCCCTGAAGTGTGTTTGACGGAGCTGACTTCCGCCGTTCGATGCACGCCCCTGGAGTCAACTCCATCCAAGTGGACCGTCTGTCCGCCTGAACTACCTCGAAGCGCGCGACCTGTGGTTGTCGAAAACTTTTATTTCCAATCCACGGTTGGAACAGATTGACACTCCGATCCCCGTGCTTCAACCCGCGAATTCGCCAGTGGGCAGTACCCGCAAGTCAAACCCAGCTGATCCATTGCAGATCCTGACTTGAGTCTCCTCTTTGTCAACCCACAAGCCGGATCGGGTGGAACATGTCTCCGTAGCGTTTCGCAGCGTGAGTCCCGGCAATGATCATCGCATATCCTTCTCAGTAACCCCGATAGTCGTTCAATGAACTCGGGTGCCCGATGCATGAACGTCGGACACCCATACCCGGTTGGATCTCTCTCGGGTGCATATTGACGGCGGGTGAATTACTGCGGGGTAAACGGATTCCCCCCGGGTGAGGGTCAACGCCGAGCTGCGAGGTGGACACATCTGCATGTTGCAGCGCGCCTGACCTTTCCCAATTCTGCCTCCAAGTTCAGATTATCACATGGGAGTTGAAATGGTCGTCGCTGAAGTCCAGCCTCAGATACGTTGTAGCATTTCATCTCTCAGGGTGTGCCAATCGGACGCTTCGGTGTCATCTGTAATGGTCGATGAACTTGGGGAAAGAGTTTCTCCAGCAATGCACATGCAACGGATTCCCTCGCTCCGAATTGACACCTTGACAGTAAGTATCACCGTCCCCTGTCCGACAATCGTTTGGATCCGCATACCGATCCTCACCCACAATCCTCACCCATGGTTGCTCGGTCAACGTCGATTCTGCGCGAAGTCTGCGGATAATACAAAACTAGGAGTCTCCGGGCTGGGGGCTGTAGCTGTGGAAGTCCAGTGGAGCATGCAGATCATGAGGTGATGCAGAGCTAACGCTTGCCAACTAGACAAGCAGCTTATTCTCTGGCACCTCATCCATTGCTATCTCGACACACCCAAAAGTAGGATTGCGGATTGTCTGACACCTCGTCCACCACAAAGTCTTGTCCCGAGCCACGCCTGAGTCCAGATAACGGAAATCAAGTCGATCCACGCGATTATTGGCTCGTCACTGTTATACTATTATTGTTTTTGTTGTTCTCAGAAGGCGGAAAATAATGATTCTATTTGCACCATGCGCCTGAACCATCCGGTTGTCAGAACTGTAGCTAGCACTGTTCGACCTCAGCGCAGGGATGAAACTGCAATCGGCTTCACCAGTTTCATCACTCTCTCTCTCTCTCTCTCTTTTGCTTTTCAATTTTTTGAAACACAAGATGGAAGACCTCTTTGCCGTCAATTGTAGAATATGCTATTACATATTCCAGAGCATTCATCAAGTCTCTACGAGGGGATAGGTAAGACGAACCTTTGTGTGTGGGATGATATTCCACATAACAACACTATTTCTAGTTTATTATTCTTAGATAGTTCCCACTAACCCAGGATTTCGAAAACTCCCCAAAATAATGCTGGGCATTCAAGGGTTGTTGGTAAAAGCTTTTCATTTGTGTTATACCGACTAGCTGATTACAAGTTCTATGACACAATGCAATATCAGTAGTTTCGTTTCAACCTCGGACCAATTTTCATCCTACAAATCATGCCGCTCCATTGCTCAATGATCGTCTGAAAGCACGCCCCAAAAGGCAAGGGACAGAATAATATCATATCTTGCTACCTGAACCAAATATCACTTCTAGAAAGGGTAGGCGAAGGGCCAGTAAAAGCGTAAACGGTTTACAACTCTAGAATCGCCCTCATCGATTAAATCCCAAATCCAGACAACTCGGCCTCCTCTGTGTGTTGCATCAAAAGAAAAAGATCACCTTTGACCACGAACGTCCAGGATTCCTGCGGATTGGTCACCTATGCACCATCCCAAAACTCACCAAGTTTCGCTCTCCGAGAAGCACGCTTCGTTGAACATTACGACGTTTCCGGGGACTGGAACGTTCCCTCGCAAAAGTCAAAGCGTGCCCATGCCAAGTTTCTGAAGAGTGCTTGGACACACTAGCATTCACAGCAGCCCGGTTCATCCTGTCTTCTCTGTCGTCCGGGCACATATTCTGCCCGAGGGCACTGTTTCGTTCCTACCAAACCCACCCCTCGAGCTGCATCCTCCAGTTCACCGGTGAAAGTCAAAATGATGCTATCCGCGAGCCAAATCTTCCAGTTCAGGAACTTTACTGTCAACGCCAGAATTACCAACGATGCGCAGATGCCCCAAGCCCGGTTCACTACATAAGCAGCGGCAGCGGGCATCACAGTCATCGAAACGTGCTCCTCCTCCTCCCGTACGATCCTGCCACCATTGCGTTCTGAGCTACTAAGTCGAAGCAACCTTCGGTGCGGACCTGCAGACGATCCAGCTTGTCACGAAGATGGCGATCTCCCGGCAATCGAGACATGCCGGCCTCTTGGTGGCCGCCACTCTGGCAATGCTCTTCATAGGTGACGCACCCACCCCTCTAGCCCAGCACTGACCCGCGTTGCAGGAGCTCGCTGCATGATTCTTGTGTGTTGGCACGAGGTCGGACCCAGCGATCTCAGGGTGCATCCCAGTGGATGTGGCAATTCAAGTGCTGTACTGATCCGATCCAAAAGCCATTCCACATGCTTGCGTCGTTTCGACTCGTTCATTGCACGCTGAAGCGATAATGTGTTTTCCCCCATGTCCATGCAGGCTCCGCCGACGCGTGGTGCAGAGAAGGCACCAAGGACTGCGACTACAACCACAAGAACGGGTGCGAGACCAACGTCCTGGACGATGTGAAGAACTGCGGCGACTGCGGCAGGAAGTGTGAGTGCGGCCCGTACGCCGTCCCCAAGTGCAAGAAAGGCAAGTGTGAGTTCTCCTGCAAGGCCGGCTGGGCTAACTGCAACAACGACTGGAAGGATGGGTGTGAGAAGGACGTCGGCAAGGACGTGTTCAACTGCGGCGGCTGCGGCAAGAAGTGCGAGTGCGGCCCCAATGCCATCGCCAAGTGCAACGGCGGCAGCTGCCAATACAGCTGCAAGGCGGGATGGGCCAACTGCAACGGCGACTGGAAGGACGGGTGCGAGAAGGACGTGAGCAAGGACCTGTACAACTGCGGCGCGTGCGGCAAGAAGTGCGAGTGCGGCCCGTACGCCAGCGTCAAGTGCAGCGGCGGCAAGTGCCAGTACACGTGCAAGTCGGGCTGGGCCAACTGCAACGGCGACTGGAAGGACGGGTGCGAGAAGGACGTGAGCAAGGACCTGTACAACTGCGGCGCGTGCGGCAAGAAGTGCGAGTGCGGCCCGTACGCCAGCGTCAAGTGCAGCGGCGGCAAGTGCCAGTACACGTGCAAGTCGGGCTGGGCCAACTGCAACGGCGACTGGAAGGACGGGTGCGAGAAGGACGTGAGCAAGGACGTGAACAACTGCGGCGGGTGCGGCACCAAGTGCCCCCAGCCCAAGTACTTCGGCGGGGAGGCCACCTGCAAAAACGGCAAGTGTGGCGACCAGTGCAAGAAGGGGATGAAGTTCGACGCCCACAAGAAGTGCTGCGTCCGCAGCTACTGATGACGGACGGAGGTCGGGAGCGGTGGATCCCGCTTCGTTCCACTTGTGCGCCGATGCGGTGTGCTGAATAACGCTGCTTTCTCCCTGCCGTGGCCGGACCGACGACGGCGCGGGCAACGTGTGCCAGAGGTCACAGTGTTGGTAGTCGGTAGTCGAGTTGGAAGAATAAGAGGCTGCAGTGCATCATCTCGATGCACAGACCCAGCCGCTGATGACGAGCGTAGAGTGTGGCTGCTGGAGCGCCCCGGTCCGGGCTCTCTACCATTGGGCTGACCGATGTAGATGTGTAAATTGAACTCAGGAGCTTGTGGCAACTGGGGTTCCCTACAATAATATGAAGAGGAACTGAATGACTCACAACACGAGTGGGCTCGTTGTGGCCAAGCTTTGTGCATCGCGTGCTCTGTTGCGTTTCTGGAGAACGTCACACATGTCAATGTTGGGCGTGTTTTAGCGGTCGGGGGCGCAGCGTCGAACACATGTGCGTGGGATGTGTGCAGCTGCAGTGGGTGCCGTTTTGTGGCACTTGTCGAGTCGGTGAAGCTGTGGTGTTCCATGCCATCCGCGCTGTGGGGCGTGAGAACGCAGTGGCCATGTTTCAGGTAGAGTGTGCACCGAGAGGCTTGGGGAGGCGTGCTGAGCAGCCTGGGGCGGAGCGATCAATCGGGCGCGGCATCTTGAATTGCGCATGTGCTCGAGTGTTCATGTCACAAAGGCCAGGTTCGGATGGTGCGTGTGGAGATCCGTGACCAGCGCGGATGACTGCCGGGGAGGTGTGTCACCAGCGCTTCTGTTTGTTGTGTGCATGAGCAGTTCCATTCTCCGGTAGACAGTCTCGGACGAAGGCCACGCGGAAATCTAAAGCACAAGTGTGTGGTCGGAGCTAGGGTTTTGGAGGTTCTTTATTATGCCCGAGGTGAAATGTGTTTCTGAGGCATTTTTTGGTTGAAAGCATGGCCAACGTGGCACTGTATCAATTTGTAATGAAAGAGAAGCTTGGTTTGGTGTGCAAGGAGTAGTTGAATCAGCACGAATCAGGGACCTTCGGAATGAGGACGATTTTTGAAGAGTAACGACAGAGAAGGAACACAGCAGTGAATTTGAAGACAATTTCCGTGGTGTTGGTGTTTACCTTGCTGGGAGTAATAAATTTTCACCTAAATCATAGTAATATTGGTCAACCATGGTTTGTAATTTTACTAACTCTGCTATAGGAGTGTTATGTAAGAACCTTGTGCAAGTTGCACTGTGTAAACCTCGCAATATGGACTATCAAGTGTTCTTTTGCAGTCCAAGTTTTCATATAGACCTGTATAAAAATGTCACATTATTTTATGTTAGGTTCTGCTGTAAGCAAGTTCTTGATGGTTTCCAAGCCGCCATCTTACTGCAACATTCTTCAAAATTCATTCATAATATGAAACTTCTTGTAAAAAACATGATTGTGTTGCTTGGAGCTCTATCATGGCTAAAGGAGGTAAATTTAAGGAAGTCTTAATCTTAAAACATAAACAATACTTCAACATTTTGCATATCAATATTACTAATCTTGGTTTTCAATAGTATTAAAAGAGCTTTGTCATTTTCACCACATGTCTATTTGGAACTGATGGCCAAGTGCCTCACAATATTTCCAACTTTAAAGAAAGATGAAATGGAACTGCTCAAGTTAAAATCTCTTGCAAGGCTACCTAGCATCAATTAAATCTTTATTTATTGGTTTTGTACAACAATTTGTTCAATTAAATTAGTCAAATGATTAAGTAATAGATTTTGCATAATGCTTTTAAATTATTTTAATTGTTTTTAGAAGGCGTTATAAAATCAAATCACAATTATCTACATATTTAAAGTTTAACAATTTCATATCATATAAGACAACCATGTACAACTGTATAGTTGTTTTTTAAGTGAGATATGTTTTTTACAATTTATTTGGTAATTAGAAATTATATGTTAGAAACTAATTTAATATTCACTTAACTTATTGATAATATGATATGTTGTAAAAGATTTTTGTTAGGCTTCTAGTCTATTAATAATTTCAAATCCAATCATAAATAATAATAAATAAAAAATAAAATGGATTATATAAAAAAAATTCTATCTTTAATTTTTTTCTATTTTCAATAGATTCTTATTAATCTTCAATTAAGCTTTAACGCCAAGATTCTACAATTCATACTTGTATAAAATATGGTACAAAAATAAACACATCTATCATTTCAAAGAAAAATAAGTACTTCTAATTATTTAAAAAGATGTACAAAACTTATTCTTTCTTAAACAATAGACAAATTCAACATCTTTGAAGAATGATAATCAATAGTAATAGAAGACATGCTATGTACTAATGTTCATGATATAAATTATATGTTTATTGCTATTGTTGTTGCATTCTTGTCTATTCTTGATTTTTATCTAATTATATTTTATTACCAACTTTGAATGAAAGTTTTTTTTTTTTTTGAAAATATTTTTATTGATTTTTTTGGCTTATTTTAATTTTTAGTAGATGTATCTTTATTGTTATATGAGGCTTTCTTTTTCTATTTGCCAAAGACAAGGGTGACTATTCAAACCAACGAGGTAATGTCAAAACTTGCTTTATTTTTGGCAAAATAAGACATTTTGTTTGAAATTGTTATAAAGATAAAAAGATGGAGAGGAAGAATACAAATAGTGTACAACATGAATTTAGAAGATAGGATTATCCATTTATAGTAATAAATGGAATCCCTATGGTTGCCATGGTATAGGAATAGGTGTTCAACAAGTTTTCTTGCATCAATGACTCAATAAGAAGCTTGGAATGGGAGACAACCTTGTATTTTACATATGAAGACCTTTGAATGCATTGCATGTGCAAAGACACTAGATTGTATGAGGTCCAAACTTGATGCAAAAGATACAAAGTGTATATTTTTGGAATATTATGAAAGTATCAAGACATATATGTTAATATATTTAGACACCAAAAAGATCAACAAAAGTCATAATGTTTAATTTTTGGAACATAAGAATGCGTGTGAGGACTTGGAGATGTGTCCAAGTGGGAGTAATAGTATATTTGTGGATACATTTTTAAATTCAAGAAAGAAAAAAGAAGATGAAGATAATGAAGATGGTGGAGGTATGAAACAAGGAGAAGATGGATAAGAAGATGGATAAAATGAAGGCTTCTACAATTGTTAAAACCAACAATGAAGGAAATGAAGATATTGAAGATTATGATGATGATGATGATGATGATGAAGACTACAAATCTTTAAATGAGAAAAGACAAGTTTTAAGGGAGAAGAAGGTTGGAAGAGAGTACGAAGTATTATGAGATGAATCTTCTTCTTCAAATGAAAGGAAATACCCTTTGAGAGAAAAAAGACTATTTGGTGAATGGTTGAAGAATCATATCTTTTCTCAAATAAGTGAAGAACATACTAATGTTGCATTTCTTGCTGATCTATTAATATTATGTGATGCATTGAAGTCTATGGATGCTATGAAGTAGGAGAAGGCCATGGAAGAAGAGTACAAATCTCTCATAGACAATGGAATATGGAAATTGATTAAACTTCTACCAAATTGAGCTTCAATTAGTTGGAAGTGGGTGTTTAGAACCATGAAGGATACAATGGATAATATTGTGAGATATATTTTTGAGTCAAAAATCTATCAAATTGCCTAAGATATAGTTCAAAATGTAACCATTTTATAAGCAGGTCACTTACTGCCCTTAAGTTTGTAAGCACTGACCTCAATTCATAATATCTCCTTTAATCTAGCTTT
The DNA here is from genome assembly GCA_036785485.1 of Physcomitrellopsis africana. Taxonomy (NCBI): domain Eukaryota; kingdom Viridiplantae; phylum Streptophyta; class Bryopsida; order Funariales; family Funariaceae; genus Physcomitrellopsis; species Physcomitrellopsis africana. The sequence continues at coordinate 19,684 of JAWRVF010001934.1, read as the reverse complement.
GATTTTATTAAGCCATAGATGAAAAGTGTAGCCAAGAAAGTGCTTTTTCAAACCCTTATCGCCAATGCTTGATTGTTTTTTGTATGCATGAGTTATATCCAAATAAGTGACAATAGGTCCAAAATTAACACCTTAACTTTGAGCGCCTATAATTTCTTCATAAAAAGTGCAAATCATATAAAATCTGCATCTAAACCAGATCCAAAAACCTAAATCCTATGATCCTAGCCTCTGATGTTCGACTCTTCTCGAAAAGCAAACCCTAATTCCTAATAATTCCTCGAGTAGCCTTCTTGATGCCTATTGGGCATCAATTTTGGCCAATTAGAATAGAGATTTCTATCATCTACCTCTATTCATCCACATGGATGGCCAAAGAGTCCTTTTTATACTAAAAACTCTTTTCTAATCCTTATTCTTTTGAGATTTACGTACTATGTGCTTTAAACACCAAATAAAAGAAGTAAACTAAGATTTTAAGGATCACCAATGTCTAATAAAGGTGACAAAACTTAAGATGTATAAAAGTTACTATCAATATAAAATCAATCTCAAAATTACTATCAAAAGAAGAAATAAGATTGTAAATATCTCAATAATAATCCTTTTAATAGATTCTTTTTAATTTAGCATCTAATCCTATCATATAATTAATATAAGTCCACTGATATGGCTCTCATTTAGCTATGTAATAAATTGTACATTAAATATTCATATATAATTTTTTCACATAGTAGCCGAAGCACAATACGACAGTGGATGAAGATATGACAAAAAAAATCTGTCATAATATAAATGTAGATTTGGTGGTCGACAATGATAGAAGGCCTCTTGGCATTAACCGTGTCGCAATTCAAATTGCAAAATCACTTTCTGAGGAAGAAGTCCCATGAGAGTAGATGTTCTTTTTACGTTCCTAGCATATCTTTTGTGTATATCTCAATAGAGCCAGCTTGTTCAACCATGAGCAGAGGATTATCGATAATTTGGTTATCATTGCTTCTCAGAGACATAGGTGATTTAGAAAGCATCTATATAAGAGCACTAAACAAAAGAAAGAGCTAGAGCAGCCCCTTAAGAAGGACCATCTCTTCTTTATAGAGGCTATTAATAGAATAGTTAGTAAAGTTTACTATGAAAGAAATTGCCTATAGTCATTTTCTAGAAGAAAGATTTATGCTTTGTGGTCTCAAATGTATTTAGAAAGTAATGTATATTTTTGTAAATATTGTCTATTTAATATACACAGACAAATTTATTGCAATGCAAATGGTTGTGAGATGATTACTTTGAAAGAAATTGAGGTTTGTTCTTTTGCTTGGTATACCATCACGGGTGTGAATAGAGCAACATTGTCTTATTGTGGTTTGGCTACCATGTGAAATATATATATATATATATATATATATATATAAAATTTAATATGTAATTAAGTGAAAGCTATAACAATAGATTTCATTGATTATAAGATGTGATTAGATTATTAGTTTAGAAGGAATTTACTTAATAGGGCTATTAATGAGATTTTTACAACCTTATTTTTTTTTTGGTAGTGATTTTGAAGTTGATTTATATTGGCAATAACTTATGTATATCTTGAGTCACATTTATTAGACATTGATGATCCTTAAAATCTTAGTTTACGTCTTTTATTTGGTGCTTAAAGCACAAAGTATATAAATCTTATAAGAAGAAGAATTAGAAAAAGATTTTTAATGTAAAAAGGATAGTTTGGCCATCCATGTGGATGGATAGAGGTAGATGATAGAAATTTCTATTCTAATTGGCCAAAAAACATGCCTAATGGGCTTTAAGGAGGTTGCCCGAGGATTTATTAGGAGTTAGGATTTTTTTTTCGAGGGGAGTCAAAAATCAGAGGCTAGAATCATAAGATTTAGGTCTTTGGATCTGGTAAAGATACAAATTTTGTGTGATTTGCACTTTTTATGAAGAAGTTATAGGCGCTCAAAATTAAGGTGTTGATTTTGGACCTTCTGCCACTCTTTTGGATATTACTTGCGCATACAAAAAGCAATTAAGGATCGGTGACTTGGTTCGGAGAAAGCACTTTCTTGGCTACACTTTACATATATAGTTTAATGAATTTCAAGCCAGGATGAAGGAGTTATTAGGAGATGAATTCAATGCTTACAAACTTAAGGATAGTAAGTAACCCACTTATATAGTAGTTGTATTTTGAGCCATGTCTTAAGCAATTTGATAAATTTTTGGCTCAAATTTTTTGTAAGTATGTATAGTTATATCATAAGACTATATGTAAAAATTTTATAGAATTATAATTTTTGGGTTTGTGAGATATAAGGAAAATAGTGCTTGGATGTCTCTGAGCTAGGATTTTAAGCACTTGATAGGAATTTTGAGATATCAAACAATTGAAAATAAATTTATAATTGGTTTTTTTTTGTGGTGAAACTCAAAAAAATTATCTATAATTTGAAGTAATTTTTATAGAAATTGAATAGTTAAATCAAGAATTATTGAACTCCAAAGTTCAGCAAAAAATAAGTCCTTGCGAGTGAACAAAGTTTTGAAAGATTTTTGTACAAACCTACTTGAATATAAGAGGGTTTCATCTATACAACTTCTCTTTTATATTATTGTTGTATTATTTATCTTTTTTATTAAGGATAAATCACTTGTTGGAGTTTTGCCAATAATTTTCAAATAAATTCTCCATAGCCAGGTACCCACTATATTCTCAAATAGAAGTTCATGCCATACAACAACGTATTATTGATACAAAAACTATACAAAATCAAATATGAGTGTTGACCAATATGGTAATATAGAGTCAAAGTAGCCACACACGCATATCCTTCAGGGAATTTATATACTATAACTTTCATTAGAGAATAATATTGACCACATGTCCCATAAGACAAGAATGTTGGACTTTAGAAAGAAGATTGTCTCTAGGTGCCTCCCTTCATCATGGTGCTGGAATAAAGCAATATTGGAGATCAATGAGGTCAATGCATAGTTCAATTTGTCTAATGTTTCAACTAATGGACTCAGTAGAATTTGAAATAAATCCTTCCTAGAATACTCTACAAAGGAGTATGAAAACAATTTCTTGTATTGTGGGTAATATGATATACTGAAGCAATTGAAGGGCATGTGCACTTATGATTCATGGACTTGGGATCTGTGGCAGAAAAAACTAGATAGCCACACCTCTATGCAAAAATTAGATAGAGAATTGTATTATGCAAATTGAGTCTCCTCTGAGAAGTTCCTTAACAAGTCAATCTATATTATCCATGATAAGATGGATCACTCAAAAACTACTTTTCCACATTTCTCATACAAGAACAAAGTAGTGGATTTATTTATGAAGTTATTTATTGCTATCATGGACATAATAGTCCATAGCCATAGAGACATCCAATATGCATATTATAGTTTGGATATATTTCCTAGTGATTCAAACCACACTATAGATTTTCTTGCAAAATTGTTATGAGACCTCGAGTCCATTTGAAAATATTCATCTTGTGAATTATTTGCTGGTGGCAAATCTGTTTCTCTATTTGAAGCATTGCTCAATGGTTTAGAGATGTGCGAGTCTTCTCTTCCTCTTCATCTACGTGAGGTGATTTCAATTAAATAGTATCCTCCAATTTTGAATCTTTAGTTGAATAATTATAATTGGCATAATAAAAATTGATATATGTTTATCTTCTGCTTCCTTCTTGTTTACAAACATATTTTTTGGATGATATATATTAACTTCTTCCTTGTTGGACACACTTATGAAGACATTAATGTGCTCTTCAGCCAATAGAGCTGGAAATTGAAGACCAATGATTATTCGACACTCTCGCTTCTAATAAAATATTTTATGGACTCTGAATCTCAATCTATCATTCTTCATCTTGTTGAAATTATGCGTGACTTTAAAGGCTTTACAGAGGGATATTTTATGCATGGAAAGTGATACACTTGTAGGTCATATGAATGCCTAGCAATTCAAGTTTTACAAGCATTCAAACGGTTGGTCTTTGATACAATATAAACTTCTTTGCACTAACAGCGAGTGGTTGCCAAAAGAAGATGGAGGAATTTGATTGTAAAAAGAGACTGCAGTATCATAATGTATTTACATGCAATATGTAAAAATATTATATATATTTTTTAATTTTTGTTATCTATGTATGAATGTTAGAGGCTATTTTAGAAGATATTCTAATAGAAGGATTTGTTTTAGCCACTTAATTAGTGAATTAGGATGGCTATTTGTTTTGTTCCTATCTTACTTTTATCTTAGAATAAATTCTTTTCTGATTGGAAGAAAGGTAAAGGCTATTTTACCTTTCTTGTTGACTTTGAGATAACATGGTTACTTGTAAGGGGTAAGAGATAAGAATATGGGATAAATAAGGCCTATCCAATAGGATTTTGGCTGCCTATGTAGACATGGCATGGACTGATGTGGAAGAAAAGGGGAGGATACTCCTTTTGCTGGAATTGGGGTTGGAAGTTTTGGAGTATGCAAATTTTAGAGAGAGATAGCTCCAAGGGTACAAAAGCTTTTATAATAGAATTTAGAAGGTGTATTTCTCAAGTTGTGAAGATTCTAGAGCTTGCTCACTTGCTTGTTTTGGACTTGTGAGTGGAAAGTTACACTTGTTTTAGTAGAATGAGGTTTGTTGCTATCAAGAAGTGAAGATAGAAACTTTGAGCTACTACTACAAGTTTGATTTCGATTCTTTCTTAGTGAAATTTGTAAGAAGTATAGAAAATTGTGTTAGCTTTCTATAAAGCTATATTTTAAAGCATTTGGAGTTGAAAAGAAAGAGTTGTGAACTTAAAAATGGAAAAGGGTCTGCTGCCACCTAATGAAGAAGGGCAGAGATTTTGTTCAACCACCCGAGTTGGACAATCTCTTAAATCTTTTTGGTATTTTAGGTACTTATAGTATCTTGTGTAAGCTTTCCATGAGAATAAAAATCAATGTATTTGGAGCTTCTATGAGAATTTTATGAGATGTGAAGTAACAAGAGAGCAAATTGTCACTAGGGTTTGAGGGGTAGTTTCAACTAGCCATAAAATCTGAAGTTTGAGAGATATATATATACGAAATTTGAAAATAAGTTAGATGATGAAGTGAAATTTCTAAAAAGCTATTGCATGTCTACTTTGAAGAAGGCAAGTGATCACAACAAAAGCTGAAGTAAGTGGAACTTTGCTATTTTTGCAGTTTGCTGGAAAATTTTAGTACCTACTTCAATTAGCCATAACTTTTAAGTGGGGAGACCTTTGTTTGTGAAAATTTGGTAGATTTTACTATATATTATTAGCTTTTCATAGACTATATGCACGCTTAATTTGATATTTGGGTGAATTTTTAGTGATTTATTTAATTTCAGCAAGTTATATAACTTGAATTCCTCATATGCGATTGTATTTTGAGGTGTACTTGAATATATACATACTTTGCTTATATGTATTATATAAGTATTTATACTTATATTTATATTAAGTAATTATATAATTATTTTATGAATATTATATATAATATTTATACTTTATATTTATACAAGTATTATACAAAGGATTATATTTTGTATTTATATAAGTTTTATATAATTTTAATACAAGTATAATATGGAAACTTGAATAAGTAGTATATAAGTATATAAGAAACTTGTATGATTTCCTTCCATATTCCCTGCTAATTCTAGTAGCAACTAGAAACCTGGTGTTTTTCCAAGGCGGATCTTCTCTACCTAGCAACGGATGGAAGACCAAAGATACCAAGCAGTGATTGTCTTCCTTTGGCAACTCAACAAATGCGACATTTTGACAAGATATCTAAGAGAATTGATGGATTTATAAATTTGTGGAGCACCATGGCCAACAAGGATATATCTAGAGAATTCATAAGGAGAAATGAGCTGTTGATGAACTACTAGAGGGATGTGAAAGACGCTTTGTCTATTCCCCTTTTCTAACAAGAGACATTGAAGAAGGGATTCTGGCCATCTTCAGTCTTTACTTAAGACTTAGAAGACCAATTCATGGATGACGGCACATTGTATGAAGAGTATGTAGGAGATATACCATTTATTGGGTAAAAGAAAGAACAACCTTTATCCTTGTTTTGTGTTGGCTATAATATATACGCTAGTTACTTTATAGTAATTTGTCCTATAGAAGATCAACGGCTATTTTGAATTGCTAGAGCTCTTACCAATCCAAACCCATTGTCACAGATATAAGATTTATTCTAGTAACTATCTAATTAATATAAATTAATAGAAGTAAGTAAAATAAATTAATTTGATAATATCTTTTCTAGAAGCTTCATAGATGTGGAATCACCTTTATACATGTCTATAGGTGATTGGTAGGTTAAAAATTTCGTCAACAAGCTAGCCACATGTCGCAGATATTGATAGCTTGTTAAAGAAGCTAGCCATGTGTTGCACATGTTGATAGCTTGCAAAACAAGTCAAATATGTGGCGTACATGTGGAAAACTTGTCTTATAAATTTGACACATGTAGGAAGTCCTATAGAATATCGCCACATAGCTCTTAGATAGATAGTATAAATAGAGATAAGAGTGAAGCCTTCTTCACTCTTATCAACTTCTTTCTTGCTTCTAGTGTAGTTTAAGTGTCTCATATATTTTCTAGTCTTTGGCAGTAGCCATGCCAATTTCTTCTTGAATATACATACTTCTTTATTTCTATCTTATTATTTTTTTTTGACATGGTTTTTTTATTAACTTACACATCTATTTTAGTTCATGTCTTTAAGACCCAGATCTAACCTATGCTAATTCTATTTAGCTACAATATTGGATACTTGTATCAAAAGTGCGTATTGACATGGAAATCTATATTGGCTAGGATACAAAAGAAGGTAATCTTTTGTACAAGGATATAACTTACTGACCGAATTGGTCCAATATAAATTATATCATCACTGCATGGAAGTCACATATTTTGTCAAAGACCTCAAATTCCAAAATTAAGATTTTTAAGGCACAAATCAGCATTATCAAAGCATTAATAGAAGCCTTTATATCAAAATAAGGCAATGATTAATCTTTGAGGTGAAATTGGTATAACTCCTATTCATGGCCACTTGGAATTAATTTCCATTCTATTATTATTGCTCCATGGATATTGAATTGTATGTAGTTATTTCTACACAATTTTGTCCGTCGTTAAAATAAGTCACTTTTATTGGTCAAATAAAGACATGTTTTTTGAACCATTTTTGTCTTCTAGGAATATTATTTGCAATTATATGGCAAATATAATTTTTCTCAATAGAAAATTATCATTTCAATAGTTTGTTTTGGTTACGAGTATTTATCTTTGATGTGAGGATGGAATTCTAAATTCAAAATACATGGTATTGTTGTAGAGTTTTTTTTTTTGGTTAAGTGGATGATATTCTAAATATTCTTTTTTTCTTGTAATACTAGAAAGAATATATTTGCTTTCCAATTCATGATTGGAAATTATTCTTATTTATGTAATACTTGATGTTTTGTATAAAAATCTAATCCTTACATTAAAAATAATATATTGATTGATGTTATTTGGATTTTTTATGAATATAGAATATTTGTAATGTGTTCTATTTTATATATATGTCATATGCAATTTTACTTAATCTTACAAATTCATTAAGAAAACATATTGTATTCTTCTAGTTTCTTTTGCAATTATATGCAATAGATATGTACATAAATTTTTTATTGATTATAATTTTTAAATTTTAATTTATACAAGATTTGTAATGGATACTCTATGCCATTAAATCTACTCTCAATTGGTTGAAAGCATGTGTATCATCATGAATGGTTTGGTATTGAATCTTATTGGATTTATATAAGCAATGCTGATATAAGTAGTAGCTTGGTATTGTTGATGAACAATCTAAAATCAAGAAGAATGAACTGTTTCAATCAATAGAGCCAATTAACAATCTAAGATATGAAGTATATCTCATAAACAAAGTAGGATAGTTTCTCTCTATTGATCTTTTTGTGAATAGTAAATTTCTTTAATTTAACATTATTATTATATATTTAAGTCTCATTTTAACAAATAATTATAATATAATAAATATTTAAATTTTCTATATTTAGAATAATGATTAAAATAAGATTTTAAATTATCTCAATTTAATGAATATCTTGTTCAAACTAGAATATCTTGTTCATTGGCATGGCTATGATATCAATGAGTGCACATAAGAATTGGCCAAAAATCTTGCCAATGTGTCTCAAAAGATATAAGAATTTCATTGACTCTATCTTTACAAATCCAAATATATTTGATGATAATTTCTTGATAAAAATTAGATTTGAGGAATATTCATAAGAGGAGGAGAGTTAAAGTAAAACCTTCATCAATATGCAATCATTTGTTTTAAGATAGAATAGAATGGTAGAAGCAAGTTAGTCACCATGTCCAACCTTCAAGTATTAAAAGATTTAGTAGAACAAGATTCAAAGGATTCATTTGCTATGCAAGCTTTAAACAAATCACTGCAATTTTTACAACTTTCAATTGAGCAAAGTAAAGACAATACATTTTAGTGCTAAGTACAACCATAGTTTAAGCCATTAGGAGCAAAACCTAATGATATAAGTTTTAATTCTAATGCTCAAGCTTTAATAATATTGCTTGAGTTTAGAAAGATGAATTCTTCTAAGCTTGAGATCTTATTTGGAAGATGTTTTAAGGGTTGCAATGAAGATTAGATCTTTAGATGGGATGTTTCAACAACAAAGATACTAATTGGAGGTTATAGGCAATTTTTTCAAGGACGAGTAGAACCTATTATCAAAGAACAAAGAATAGAATATATAACTTTATTATTATAATGTATTATCAATTTTTTATGTATGTAAGAAGATTTTTGAAGGTATGAGCTCCTCTCAAAATTTGTCGCTAGAAAAAAGGGTGATATCAGAGACATACACTTTGAAAGTTTACAACATCTTTTAGAATATTTTAGAAATTCTTAAGTTAATAAAAGTCAATTGAAAAGCTTCTTATTTGATGAAAGTAGCTCAAGAAGCTTCATAGTTAGTGGAAGGAGCTCAAAAAGCTTCCAAGTTAGTAGAAGGAGCTTGAGAAGCTTCCTAGTTGGTAGAAGGAGCTCAAGAAGCTTCTTAACTAGTAGAAGTTGCTCAAGAAGCTTTTCAATTTGATAGAAGCCACTTAAGAAGCATCGTAGACAGAAGTATATATAAAAGATAAGATTGAAGAGTTCTTTAGTATCAACAATGCATCTCTTAGAATTCTAATTCATCTTCTCGGAGTTGTTTGTATATTCATTTAGTTAATTCAAGTTCTAGTTGGTTTTTTCTTGAAACTTTTTTTCTAGTTTAAGTCTCTTGCTCTGTATTTTTATGTCTTTGACAATATCCAAGCGTTGTTTTCTTCATATCTCAAAAATTCAAAATCTTAATGGTATAAAAATTTTGTATATAATTTTTTGACATAAAAATATATATTCTTAAAAATTTTGAACCAAAATCTTGTCAAATTGCTTAAGATATAGCTCGAAATACAACCACTAATTAAATAGGGTCACTTATTGCCTTTAGATTGTAAGCACTAACTTCAACTTTCAATATCTTCTTCATCTTAGTTTAGAATCTATCAAGCTATAAATAAAAACTAAAATCAAGAAAGTGCAATAGATAATCAATAATTGGAGTTTAAAAAAGTACTTTCTATACACGCAATAAGGTGTCAAATTTGTATCTATTGTCACTTTTTGGGATATAACTTGTACGTCCAGAAAGCAATGAAAGTATATTCATAACTAATAAAAATCTACTAATATGACTCTTATTCAGCTATATAATAAATTATATATTAAATTTATAAATACAATATTTTTACATAGTAATCAAACCATAACATGACAACATAGTGGATGTTTTTTTTATTGATGTTCAAATGGTTGGTTATTGCATTTTACTACTTAACTAATGGCTTCATTAAAAGTTTAAGGATCAGATATAAATAATAATATATCCTTTATATTATCTTATAATCTCTAATGAAACTAATTTATCAATGCGTCTTCATCCTAATTAATATCATATGCTAATTATTAAAATTACAAAGCATAAATAAATATAGAATAGATTTTTCATCAAAAGACTTAGATTTTAATTGTAGTAGAATATATCTTATCATATTTTTCAAAAGCTTTTGTAAATATTATCAAAAATGTTTCAAAATTATGCAATATGAAAGAATTCTTCTTAAACAATAGAGCAAATTAAGACAAAGTTTGATTTAAGAGCAAGGTTCTAACTAGATTAATATAAAATTCTTCCATGGAATGCCACTGAGGTTGAAATAAAGTAATAAGTCATACTTAATTTATAATATCAAAAAACTTTAAATGAGTTCCATCAAAATTTTTTAATAGACTAATTATTTATTTTTTTATTATTGATATTGAATTATTAATTCAAATATATATATCTTTTAATAAAATAGACCTTAATAATAGAATTCTTAGGATGATTTGCGATAATAGTTGAGGTGGTTCTATTCTTTGACCATTATATATAGTCATATAAAGTTCTTCATTTATTTTAGATAAGATCTTGGTCTTAATTCTCAATGCTTCAAAAGTATTTATAATTAAATTGAATTTGGTTTCTTAAAAATTTACCATATTGAACTCTTCATTTTTTTATCTTAGAAATGAAACAAGAAGAAATAAATATAAAAAAATCAAAAACAATATCATTTTAGAGGAAGGTAATCTATAACCTTTAAAAGATTACAATACTTTTTAAAAAAAGGATAATTTGTTCTCTATTTAGAAAGACCATGCTCTAATATTGAATCATGTTAGTTTCAACAAAATATTATAAACACATTGTTCAAGTAGAATAAGACTCCACAAATTTAAAGAACTAAAATAGGAGAGGTTTATATTATACGATAAGCAAAGAGCTACAACAAGGCATTAGAACAAGATCAGAAGGTCTAAACTGAGCCATAAGAATTGTATTGTTAAGACCAAGGATCCCCTCAACCTTGATTTCTAAATATATTAGGTGCAAAAAAGCTTCTTAAGGAATATTTTTGATACTTGGAAGTAAAGAAAGCCTAAGATCCTTCTATAACCATCTAAGATCTCCTAAAATCTTCTAAGACCTTCCAAAACCTTCTAAAATTAAATAGAATCATTTACAATCTTTTAAAACCTTCTTTTATTATATATCTATGAAAATTAATTTATATATATATATATATATATATATATATGCCTTATAATTTTGATATTTAGTAATTGATGTTAAATAGGATAATTTTGTGTTAATCAATCAATTTAATTATTAATTATAATATAATATAAAGAAATCATTTTAAAACTTCTATGATCTTTAAACAAATATGTCAAGCAATGGATTTTGCTACAAAATGTGAAAATTATCTTTTTATATTTTAATTAAAAAATTATATTATAATATCTTAATACTTATTAATTTCTATAGAGAATTATTTTATTAATAAAGGTTTATGATGAAACATAGAAGATATGAAGATTAATAGAAAAAAAAATTAAATCTCCTAAAATATTAAAAAAATTTAACATCAATAAGAAGAATTGTGATTATATATTAGAGAATCAAATTATTTTTTTTAATAATATCTAAAAATATGATGGCTTTTAAATTAAGATATAAAATCCTAAAAAAGATAATAAATTCAAAAACTAATTTGTCAAAAAATTACAGAGACCATATAATTAGATTCTTATTTAATAATATTTTATGAAGTTTTTTTTAATTATCTTTCAAATCTTTTTTTTTTCTTTTTTTCTTTTTTTTTAAATATAAATTTTTTTAGGATGTAAAAACCATATACTATTATTTCTAACTTGTTTGATTTTAGATTTTTTTTATTTTTTTATTTTTTTAATAAAGTTTCTTCTAAATGCTATAAAATATTATTAGTACAAAAAACTAAACTTGTACATATAGAAATTATAGATGATTAATTAATATCTTTTGTAAATATCACCTATAAAATCCTATTCATAGAAGTAATTATCAAAGTTAATATTAATCTAATAGTATTTAATATAATAAAATTCCAACCAATTTTTTATTTTAAATTTTTTTTATTTAAAAAATTATTTTTTTAGATATATTAAATATCTTATACTCTTGAATTTCAGCATAATTCTTCTTAAGAAAAACTAAATCAAGAAATATATTTCATATTTTAAAAAGTCAAAGTTTTATTTATTAAAATAAAAAAATCTTATACAAATTAATATATGTATATATATATATATATATATATATATATATATTTATATTCACTTATTTATTTAATTAAGCAAAGCTTATAATGAAGAATATCAAGCAAAATATTTTGGTTTTTTTATAATATAGATACAATCTTTTTTATTGGGATCAAATTATTTTTATATTTTAAGATATTTAATTATTTTATATTAACTTTTATATTTTTTATATTTAAATCTATATATATACATATATATATATATATATATATATATATATATATATATAGTATACTATATCTTAATTTAAAGAAGTATTTATAATAGAAATATAAAAAACATTGAAATCATCAAAGAAATAATTGGATATAAGGTTTAAATCTAGAGTTTAGTTTTTTCTTACAAAAATGATTATTTTTTAATAATGAAATTTATTAATTTAAGTAAGTTTAATAGAGATCCAATTTGATTAAATTGAATCAATTAATTAAATTAGTTCAATTAGTTAAAGTGATTTGATTAGTTAACTTAATTAATTGAGATGAAACTAATATTTGATAGGATATTATATTAATAATCAAATGGCTCTTAAAATAGAAATATTTGGATATTAAATAATTTTTAGAAGAAAATAATAATAAAGGGATTAAAAAACCAATAGAATAATAAAAAAGAAAAAAACATAAGAAAAAGAGGTTATTAAGATGCTACAATTTAATAACAGATATCTTATAAAATATTAGATCTAATAATGTTGTTTTTTAAATATTACAAAGTATAAGTATTTAATATGTAATACTAAATTACAAGTAGGATTTATTATCTTTTATCTATATTAAATAGATTTGTAGTGAATTAAAAAATAATTAGAATCCTAATCTAATTTAAAATAAAATAAGAATGTATATAATTATGATTCAATATAAAGAGATTTTTTCCTAGATTCAAAAGATGTTTTTTTGTATACATGTGTATTAAGTCAAAATTTGATTTCTAAAAGTCTCAATGTTGTGTAGATCATTGCTTTTATAATTTACAAGAAAATCAAATTCTTATCATTTATGAAAAGCAAGAATGAGGAAGAAATTAAAAAATAAAAACAGAAAATTTGATTTGGTTGAACAATATTAATAATTTGCTAGTTAAAGATAGAAGCTGGTCTATTCTAAAGGTATTGTAACCATGTCTCTTGAGTAGACTAATTAGTTATCATATATTATAGATTAGAACTAAGTGTTTTATTAAAGAAGATGCTATATTCAATAAAAAAGATTTTAATGGCAAGAGAATAATAACAGAGTTTTTAAGCTAAGAGATAAGAAGTTGGTACATTGAAGTAGTATCAAGATTTATTTTTTGAATATGTTGGATATAAGATTTAAAACATTCAATCTAACTTAATACTATTAGATGCCTAAAATATTCAAATTGATATCTTAATTTTAATTCTTTTTATTTGATTAAGTTGAATCTTTATTTTGATACTTGAGTGAAATAGATTACAAAGTTGATATTATCATGTTAAGATAGAAATCCTATAAATTAATATGTATTAAATTAGACTAGCAATAATTGGTAGTATTATTGGACATAAGTATTTTGTACTACTCAGTACAACTACTCAGTGCTTTGTTGAAATGTTCTTTGTATGCATCCTTATATTTTTGTAGATTATTTTACTACTTTTATTATCATTACCTTTCCTTATCTTATCAACTAACTTTTTTAGAGGTTATTTTTTATACTTATTTTTTTTAATATAAAATAGTAAACTAAGAAACTTGTTGTTTTAAACTACCAAGTGATTCTAGTCCTTTTAATACCTCTTTGTGGTGGTCTTCTTTTTATTGATTAAATAGCTTAAGACTTGGTGGTATTTCTTATAACTTTTTATGGTTTTAGATGTAACTTAATAAATTAATGTATAATTTTTATTCTAATATAGTCAATTTTTATATAAAAATTAAATTTATGTTTCAAATATAATTCAATAAAGGTGTATCATTACTTAAATTGATATTATTATTTCTTTCTAAAATTGGTATTTATACTTGGTGACTTCTTATTCTATCAAATTATGATGCTATTGTCATATTGCAACTTATTTATTATGTAAAGGATTTTTAAAAAATCTACTTCAATATATTAGATGGTGTTATTTTAAAAATAAAAATTATTTTTTTTATTTTTTAGGATTTTGGACATAAAATAATTTGATTATAAAAAGAGTCAAATTATTAATTTAATATTATAAAAATATTTTAACAAATTAATTAAAATTTTTATAATTACTTATTTATTTTTAATAGAATATAATTATTTTTTAAAGAATAAAATTCAAAGTACTAATTTAAAATATTATAAGAATATCTAAACCAAGATATCACATAGATATAAAAGATCATAGTATCTTTAGAGGTATCATATTGGTCAAAGTATCTATTTGATAGATTGATACATCTAAGTGTTTATAGGCAAGTATAAATTTTGAATTAAAAAATTAGAAGAAAAAATAATGACTTAAATAGAATAATAAAAAATTGAGGTGAAAAAATAAACAATATGTATATATGATCAAGCTAGATAAGCAAGTGATTTAATTATGGCCAAAGAAAAAAATGATAGGATAGAGATTTAAGTAAGTAGAGAAAATTATCAAAGACAATGAGGAAAAAAAGAAAAAAAGAAAAAAAAGAAATTTGTCAAATTAATAATATAAAAAATATTTTTTTATTATCTAAAAATAAAAAATTGATCCAAAAATAATATAGGTATATAAAAAAAATATAAAAAAAAGACATAATTAATAGAATTAGTAATCAAAAATAATATAAATACCATATAACCACTTTTTTAAATAATATTGAGATTAGTGATTAATACAAGTAAAGAAAGAATTATTTAAATAAACAAATAAAAAAATTAAATAATAAATCAGTAACTATATAAAAATATGAGTAAATTTATAGACATATCTATTATTTAATCTTATATAATTTTTAGATCATATTTTTAATATAAATAAATAAACCTTAATTAATTTTTGGAGGCTATTATAGAAATTAAGAAAAAACTAGAAAGTCCTAGGAGATCTTTAAATAATTTTGATGTTTTTAAAATATCATATTAAAGTCAAAATTATATTGAAAAAATCAACTTCTAAAAAAAAATTAACATGACCAATGATTAATAGGAAATTAGATGCAATAGTCTCATATGGAATGGTGAACTTTGAATGTAGATAGTATTTTAAGAATAGGCTCTTGAAGCTACTTTAATACACTCTTATTTAATATGTTTGAGACTTATCAAACTTAAGATTTGCAAAGAATCAAACTTTGTGTTTCTAAAATAAATTATAATATTTTTATTCTTATTCAAATTTTTATGAATTTATGATTTTTTATTTTAACTCTAATTAAGGTGATTTTGGTATTTCTAAAAGGTCCTTTGAAATCTACATCAAATTACACACTTTATGTATTTACACATGTAAATTTATCATTTAGTAACTCAATATCTAGTTGAACTTTAAAACTAATAGCTTAAAGTTTTTACATACAAATAGTTAATAGAGGTAATTTTTAATGGATTGTATATAATTAATTAAGATAAATAAATATTTTGTATATAAAATAAATATTTTATTTAAAAAAAATCATTTAAAAATAGATATTTAAACTATATCTTTTTTATTTAAAAATAATATTTTTTTTAAAGTAACTATTTTCATTATTTTTCTACATAATATCATTTCTCTTGAACTAAAAGTTTGCTCTTGCAACCTTCTTGCTAATTAATTTAAGCTAATATCCTTCTCTAAATATTTGATACCATATTTATTTTATAATCTCTATTTGAATACAATATCATAAAAAAAATTCAAATATAAATAAGTCTCTGAAAAAAGAACATTAAATTATTACAATTATAGATAATGATACTTGTGCATACTAAAAACAATGCAAAGATATGTTGAGAATGTTAAAAATACTTGTAATACTTAAAATTGATGTTTGACACAATTGATGTTATTATTTTGGCACTTATTATGGTCTACTTAATTTGAACAATTCCTTTAAAAATTGTCATAAGGCAATGCTACTACATTTGATATCTAATCATTGTAATGTATATTTGGTAATTCATATATTTGTATCTTTATGTTTGCATATACTCTAGCTGACCACCATCATTGCCATTCCACAAATCACACCTCTACAATGTCATATATTTGTGCGTTCTTCACGCATGATTGACAATATTTATTGCACAAACTAACAACCTATTCAATAGCTAAGAAAAATGATTAGGAGGACCATATTACCTACCATGCTATTGCTTTGGAAAAAAAAAAAAATCTTCTACACTTCTACTACAAATGAATTTGAACTCCAAAATATCATCCACAACCATCTACAACCATCCACCAAGTTCTAATCAACCTACCTCTTGCCCATTCCCTCAAAATGTCAAGTTTGAGAGTACCTTCTTTAATTATATATACTCTAAAATCCTTCAAATCCAACTTGACTAAAGAGGTTGTTGAGACAATCTGTTGTTCACAAGAGGTTTGTGGTTTGAGCCCCGACAACAGCATGCACGATCTATGTTCATTTGTAATTTAATTTTGGCAACACCTCTTCCCCTTCACCCTCCCCTCAAATTATGTGCGTGGGCAGGTCAAAACAAAACCGGAGGTGCCCTAAATTTATAGATGGATGAAAATGTTTTAAAAATAAAAATAAAATACTAATCATCCCCTCAGATCCCTGGAGCGCTCCCCTGTGCATCGAGGTCATATTAGTCAACTACCGATTTTGGACATTACTATATTGGAACAGCGGCCAGGAAGTCAACCATGGCGCCTTTGGAGGTCAGCCATTGCCCCGCTTCCTCTGCACATTGGTCTCCACCCGGGGCTGGATCAGATGCAGCAGCCACGAATCTACACGTAAGTGCGACCAGTCTGCGCAAGCAGTTCACCATTCGCGTGCGTTTGAAACGCAATGGCAAGAGCAGGCAGGTTAAAGATTTACACACATTCGCTTATTGCTGCGCCGCCATGATGCGAATTCCTGGTCGCTCTGACTTGTCCAAGTCATGATTGCAGCTGGAAACCACCTGAAATGTTTCAAGGGTTATCACATCAGGCCCACCATGAGAGCCTCGGCCTTGCAAATCCTCACGCTGCAATAGGTACATGCCTGGAAAGGCTAAATTGGGTGTCAACTTGCACACGCGATACTGCTTATGCTCTAAATTTAGAAAGTTCAGGTCGGGGCTGTGGCGCTGCTCTTGTTGCTCTCTTAACCTAAGGCGACCGATGTCGAACTGTGATACTCCGCGAAAACGATCTTACCGTGCACCAGCAACGAGCTCAATTTCGTCCGGCGAGTGGGATTATGCCATGCAGAACGGGCTGGGATTGGAGTTCATTGTGAAAGTGCTCAGATAATCCGGGACCGACCGGCTCAGGATTGTGGGAAAGAATCACGCTCACTTGAAGATTGAACTCAGCGATTAAACCAAAGCAGACACTGAAATCGGCGATTTATCCAGTGCAGAGGCCAAACCCAGCGGTGTGCAAGAATCGGGCAAGCTCCAGTTACTATCCACCGTCAAAGTTGGGCTCTCGAATGGGATAGTTGCTCATTGGGTAGAAGCTCAAATGAGAGTATGATCCACAACAGGCATGTGAGAAAACCCAAGTGCTGGCCAGAGGGTGCACTCACCCACAACAAGACGACGCTGGAAGTGTCGCCGACCCTGCCACGGACAATTTGAAGCGCGGCTACAATGAGCGCAGGTGAACCCGCGCATGTGGAAGAGGTTGGACTAATTCAAGTTACGCTTGAGGAAAAACTAGGCCTTAACACGAATTTCCTCCGAGGATGGTCATAATCGTGGATGGCTAGTAGCATTGTAAGATGTAGAGAAGAGACAACTGTTGAACTCCGGAGTTCCACACAGCGGACTCATCATTTAAGCGCCACCCGAGGGCTAATAATTTAGCTGGTGATTAATTTTTCGTGGGCCAGGTCTATCTGGCGTGAGGGTTGCTAAGAGTTCATACGCATTGTGCTTTTCTTTTTCTTCCTACATTATGCGATGCATGTGTCGAAACAAATTCAGGAGGTTGGACCATCAATCCTCGTTGCTGCCCGTACAGGGGGTTGCCCGTCCATCGAAGCCCGGAAGTGTGTTTGACGAAGTTGACTTCAGCCGTTCGATGCACGCCCCGAAGCGTTCATTTGAGCCCTGGAGTCAACTCCATCCAAGTGGACCTTCTGTCCCCTTGCACACCCTCAAAGGGCGCGACCTGTGGTTAGCGAAATCCTTTTTTTCGAATCGACGGATGGAACACATTGACACTCCGATCACCGTGCTTCGATCCGCGAGTTCGCCAGTGGGCAATATCCGCAAGTCAAACCCAGCTGATCCATTGCTGATCCTGACTCGAGTCTCCTCTTTTGTCAACCCACATGCCGGAGCGGGTGGAGCACGTCTCCACAGCGTTTCGTAGCGTAGGTCCCAGTGGTTATCAACGCATATCCTTCTCAGCAACCCCCTAAGGTCGTTCACAGAATTTGGGCACTCGATGCTCGAACGTCGGGGATCCATACCGGGTTGGATCTCATTGCGGTGCATTTTGACGGTGGGTGAACTACTGCGGCGTTAATGGACCCCCGTTGAGGGTCAACGACGAGCTGCGAGGTCGACACATCTGCATATTGCATCGCACCTGACCATTCTCAATTCTGCCTCCAAGTTCAGGTTATCACATGGGAGTTGAAATGGTCTTTGCTGAAGTCCAGTCTCAGAAACGTTGCAGAATTTTATCTCTCAGAGTGTGCCAATGGGGCGCCTCGGTGTCATCCGAAATGGTCATTGAACTTGGAAAGAGTTTCCTCCCGAATCGGCATGCAACGGATTCGCTCGCTCTGAATTAACACCTTGACAGTAAGTATCACCATCCCCTTCTCCGAAAGCGTTTGAATCGTCAGACCGTTCCTCACTCAAAATCCTAACTCACGAGTCTCGCAGCCAGAATGGGCGATGGCCATGCAACTGACATTTTCAAGAGTTCTCTCCAGTTGCACCAGGATTGCTCGGTCGACGTCGATTCTGAACGAAACCTGAGGATGATGCAGGACTTGGAGCCTCCAGGTTGCGGACTGTAGCTGTGGAAGTCTTGTTGAGCATGCACATCGTGAGGTGATGCAGTGCTAATGCTTGCCAACTAGACAAGCAGCTGATTCTCCGGCACCTCATCCATTGCTTTCACGACACAACCCAAAGTAGGATTGCGGATTGTCTGTCGCCTCGATCTCCACAATGTCTTGTCGCGGCGTCCACCTCAGCCACGTCCGAGTGCAGAAAATGGAAAGCCAGTCGATCCATGC